>CAXITT010000291.1:844772-879392 GCA_964033795.1 Lymnaea stagnalis
CCCCCTTTTTTTTTCCCCCCCCCCCCCCCCCCCCCCCAATCCCCAACAACTTGTCCATACAGTTCGCCTTCTCTTGGCAAGAGTGCAGAAAAAATAAAATAAATTAATTCCCGGAGACCCTGCAGGGAAAAGTTGTAAAAACCGTAGCAAGTTCACCACAACTATCAAGTTCAAGGTCAAGCACCACGCTCGTTCTTCAAGGTGGAAATTTCGCTTTTTGTTCGTACTCACCACGAGACTTTTCGCCGTCTCTCCTGTGTCTCGGATGTGGGGCGTAATGCTGTTAAGTTTTATGTGGACAAACGCTCTGGCCAGCTCATTATGGTTTTATCTTATGTTTTAACGCCTCACACATGGAGAGGTGAACACACTTTAGGTTTGGTGTGCGAATTGGGTTGAGGGGGGGGGGTGGGGGGGGCGGGGGGATGGGTATCGACCAAGAATTTAATTAGCCTGAGATTTGTACCAAAGTTTTCCACACAACCAAATAATAAGATAGCAATAAGGAGATCTAAGGTGCTAAGTCTTTCATAGAAATATACATTTATAAAATCTTCATCGATTATTTTATCTGGTGAACCTATCAAAAGATGAAAATATAGAAAGTTGAACCCATAGAAAGTTGAACCAATAGAAAGTTTAAGATTACTAGAAAGTTAAACCTATGAAAAGATAATTTATTTAAATTTGAAACTATAGCAAGTTGTACCTGTTGAAAGTATAAAATAGCTAGTCTTAAACCTATAGAAAGTTGAAGCTACTGAAAGACGAGATGACTAGAAATAATAAGCCATTTAAAGCTGAACCTATTTTTAAGTTAAACCTATTGAAAGTTGAACTTATGTAAAGTTGAAGCAATGGACAGTTGAACTTATTGGAATGTTAAACCTAGAGAAATGTGAGATGACTAGAAAGTTAAACCTATTGAAAGTTTAACCGATAAAAAGTTGAACGTGTGGAACGTTGAATTTTAAACAAGTTGAACTTATAGAAAGTTGAATTTTAAACAAGTTGAACTTATAGAAAGTTGAATTTTAAGCAAGTTGAACTTATTTAAAGTTAAACTTATTGAAAGTTGAAGCAATAGAAAGTTCAACTTGTAGAAAGTTGAAGATGACTAGAAAGTTAAACCTATTTAAATTTGAAACCATTGAATTTTTTTTTTAAAATTAAATAAAATAGATTGTTGAATGAACCTGTGGGCTTTTAGTTAGGTCAGCTTGACCAGTCAGAAAAAAGCAACATCAACACAACAACAAAGTGTTAGGCACTCTGGTAGCTGGTAGGTCACGCTGACATCACTGGACTTTACCCTCGCAGGTATTGTTTAAAACGCACTAAATGGGAGCTCTGTTGTGGTCCAAGATTTGGAGTAAATAAGAGATTAAAATTAATTGATCGTACAGTTAGAAAAATCAAGTTTACAGCAGACAAATGTATGCATCACCGTAAGGGGAGCTCACTAACTACGTGTGGGATGCTGGGTTGTCTCCCTTGTGTGATTGATTAGTTCCAATGTTAGGCCAAGTCGGCAACTTAATCCATGAATCGGATAAATAAATTGCACCCCCTCACCTCAGCCACAAAAGTTCGGGTTCGGTCTAGTTGTGTGGGGGAAAGGGGGTGGGTGGGGGATGATGTGTGTGGGTGGGGGAAGGGGAGGGAAAGGGGTTTCGATGTAAATTTCCGAAGATAAGGGGAGAACAGAAAAATAGTGGTGGTGGCGGGGCAATTTTAACTACATTCGGGGATCAGGTGAGCTGTTGTTCAACTTTCTTTCTACTTGCCCATCAACGGGGCTTTGTATCTTTGTGACTTAGTGGCATCTTTTGTTGTTGGCAAACGTGAACCTCGCACTACGGTGATCTGGCCTGCCTGGTGATTATTTGTTCGGTTTTATCTGAGGTAATAACACATCGCTACAGGTCCGGTGTCTTGGGTGGAGGGAGAGTGTGGGGTTACAGGGGGGGGGGAGGGGGGGGGGGAAAGGGGGGGGGGGGGGTGTGAGTGATGACAAAATACGAAAAGATGATTAAAAATATAACACCCCCCACTCCCTTTACTTGCAATAAATTTTGTTCCCTACTGTAGGAGTTGGACGACGGGGCAGGGAGGGGGGGGTTGGTTGAATGTAATGGGGCCGGGCAGCTCTTTTAAGCAATGATCAACGAATCCATTGTTACATTTTACTTTTTAGTTTCATGCTGCGATAAAGAACTGAGTCGCTATACACTCGACTTTTTTTTTAGCACTGGTTGATTAAAAAATTATTTTTGTTGAAAATGTACAGATTAAAATGAAGACACATATTTGTTTTAAAACTTGTTAAAAGAGAATTATGTGTAGAACAACTATTTTAAAAAAACAACAACAAAAAACACCACACCATATTTGAGTTTCTTTTACATTTATTTTAAATCTTTGGGCTTCATGTAGTGCATTACAACCCTTCAGGACAGAGTGCACACACGTCGTGTTTAAACGCGTATTTGAAAGAAATTCAATTTATGGTATACTTTTTTAATGACATCAATTTGTAAAAAGAGGAGGTTCAGTCTAAAATCAGTGCACATTGATGCCACGGGTAAGAACACAAGTACGGATTACGAGGCCCTAGCTTGATAAACATTAGCTGTAGTGACCCGGATACTGAGGCAATAACACCCGGGACAGCAATGGTACAAGAGACTTTAGGGATAGGAATAGTACAAGAGAGTTTAAGGAAAGGAATGGTACAAGAGACTTTAGGGATAGGAATGGTACAAGAGAGTTTAGGGGTAGGAATGGTACAAGAGACTTTAGGGATAGGAATAGTACAAGAGAGTTTAAGGAAAGGAATGGTACAAGAGACTTTAGGGATAGGAATGGTACAAGAGACTTTAGGGATAGGAATGGTACAAGAGACTTTAGGGATAGGAATGGTACAAGAGAGTTTAGGGGTAGGAATGGTACAAGAGACTTTAGAGGTAGGAATGGTACAAGAGAGTTTAAGGAAAGGAATGGTACAGAGACTTTAGGGATAGGAATGGTACAAGAGACTTTAGGGATAGGAATGGTACAAGAGACTTTAGGGATAGGAATGGTACAAGAGACTTTAGGGATAGGAATGGTACAAGAGAGTTTAGGGCTAGGAATGGTACAAGAGAGTTTAGGGGTAGCAATAGTACACGAGATTTCAGGGGCAGCAATAGTACAAAAGAATTCAGGGGCAGCAATGGTACAAGAGAATCTAAGGTCAAAAATGGTGCAAGAGACTTCATGGGCGGTAATGGTAAAAGAGACATCAGGGATTTGAATTTATAAGAGACTTCAGAGATAGGAATGTTACAAGAGACTTCAAGAATAGCAATTGTACAAGAGACTTCAAGTGTAGCAGTGGTGAAAGAGACTTTAGGAGTAGCCACGGTAAAAAGAGACTTAATGGGCATCAATGGTGCAAATGAATTCAGGGGGTTTAAAGAGACTTTAGGATCAGACATGTTACAAGAGACTTCAAGGGCAGCAGTGGCAAAACAGATTTCAAAGGTAGGAATGTTACAAGAGACTTCATGGGCAGCAATAGTTTAAGAGACATCGGGACCAGAAATGTCAGAAGAGAATACAAGGGCAGCCATGGTACAAAAGACTTTGATGGTACAATGGTACAAGAGACTTTATGGGCAGCAATGGTACAAGAGATTTTAGGGGTAGCAATTCTATAAGAGACCTCAGAGGTAGAAATGGTGCAAAAGAATTTAGGAGCAGCAATTGTACAAGACACTTCAGGGGCAGCAATGTTTCAAGAGAAGTCAGGGCTAGCAATGGTACAAGAGACTTCAAGAGTAGCAACGATACAAGAGTCTCTAGGCAAAGGAAAGGTACAAGAGATGTCAGGGGCTGCAATGGTGCAAGTGTCTTAGGCAAAGTTATGGTACAAAAGATATCGGGGGCTGCAATGGTACAAGTGTCTTTAGGCAAAAAAATTTACAAGAGATTCAAGGGATACAACTGTACAAGATTCTTTAGGGAAAGGATTGTTACAAGAGATGTCAGGGGCAGCAAGGGTACAAGAGCCTTTAAGGATAGAAATGGTACAAAAGCTGTCAAGGGCTGCAAAGGTAAAAGTGTCTTAAAGAAAAAGAATGGTAGGAGAGATGTCAGGGGCAGCAACGGTACAAGAGTCTTTAAGGAAAAGAATGGTAGAATAGATTTCAGGGGAAGCAACGGTACAAGAGTCTTTAGGAAAATAAATAATACAAGAGATGTCAGGGGCTGCAAAGGTACAAGTGTCTTAAAGAAAAAGAATGGGAGGAGAGATTTCAGGGGCAGCAACGGTACAAGAGTCTTTAGGGAAAGGAATTGTACAAGGGATGTCAGGGGCTGCAAAGGTACAAGAGTCTTTAGGGTTAAGAATGGTACAATAGACTTCAAGAGTAGCAATGATACAAGAGTCTTTTAGGCAATGGAAAGGTACAAGAGTTGTCAGGGGCTGCAAAGGTACAAATGTCTTTAAGGAAAAGAATGGTAGAAGAGATGTCAGGGGCAGCAAGGGTACAAGAGCCTTTTAGGAAAGGTACAAAAGATGTCAGGGGCTGCAAAGGTACAAATGTCTTTAAGGAAAAGAATGGTAGAAGAGATGTCAGGGGCAGCAAGGGTACAAGAGCCTTTTAGGAAAGGTACAAAAGATGTCAGGGGCTGCAAAGGTACAAGAGACTTGAGGGAAATGAATGGTAGAAGAGATGTCAGGAGCAGCAACGGTACAAGAGTCTTTAGGGAAAGAAATGATACAAGAGATGTTAGGAGCTGCAAATGTACAAGTGTCTTAAAGAAAAAGAATAGTAGGAGAGATGTCAGGGGCAGCAACGGTACATGAGTCTTTAGGCAAAGGAATGGTACAAGGTATGTCAGGGGCTGCAATGGTGCAAGATTCTTTAGGGTTAAGAATGGTACAAGAGATGTCATGGTCCACAACGGTACAAGAGTCTTTAGGGAAAGGAATGGTACACGAGATTTCAGGGGCTGCAATGGTGCAAGAGTCTTTAGGGTTAAGAATGGTACAAGAGATGTCATGGTCTACAACGGTACAAGAGGCTTTAGGTTTACGAATGGTACAAGAGATGTCAGGGGCTGCATCGGTACAAGAGGCTTTAGGGTTACGAATGGTACAAGAGTTATCAGGGGCTGCAATAATGCAAGAGTCTTTAGGCAAAGGAATGGTACAATAGATTTCAGGGGACGCAATGGTGCAAGAGGTTTTAGGCAAAGTAATGGTGCAAGAGATGTCAGATGCTGCAATGGTGCAAGATTCTTTAGGGTTACGAATGGTGCAAGAGACTTCAAGAGTAGCAATGATACCAGAGACTACATGGCATCAATGACACAAGATACTTAAAAGCGAATTCAATGACAGCAATTGTTCAAAAGACTTCAGGGACAGCAATGGTTCAAAAAACTTCAGAGACAGCAATGGTTCAAAAGACTTCAGAGACATCAATGGTTCAAAAGACTTCAGAGACATCAATGGTTCAAAAGACTTCAGAGACAGAAATGGTTCAAAAGACTTCAGAGACAGCAATGGTTCAAAAGACTTCAGAGACATCAATGGTTCAAAAGACTTCAGAGACATCAATGGTTCAAAAAACTTCAGAGACATCAATGGTTCAAAAGACTTCAGAGACAGCAATTGTTCAAAAGACTTCAGAGACAGCAATGGTTCAAAAGACTTCAGAGACAGCAATGGTTCAAAAGACTTCAGAGACAGCAATGGTTCAAAAGACTTCAGAGACAGCAATTGTTAAAAAGACTTCAGAAACATCAATGGTTCAAAAGATTTCAGAGACAGCAATTGTTCAAAAGACTTCAGAGACATCAATGGTTCAAAAAACTTCAGAGACATCAATGGTTCAAAAGACTTCAGAGACATCAATGGTTCAAAAGATTTCAGAGACAGCAATGGTTCAAAAGACTTAAGAGACAGCAATGGTTCAAAAGACTTCAGAGACAGCAATGGTTCAAAAGACTTCAGAGACAGCAATGGTTCAAAAGACTTCAGAGACATCAATGGTTCAAAAGACTTCAGAGACATCAATGGTTCAAAAGACTTCAGAGACAGCAATGGTTCAAAAGACTTCAGAGACAGCAATGGTTCAAAAGACTTCAGAGACAGCAATGGTTCAAAAGACTTCAGAGACAGCAATGGTTCAAAAGACTTCAGAGACAGCAATGGATCAAAAGACTTCAGAGACAGCAATTGTCTAAAAGACGTCCAGGGCATCAATGGCACAAGAAACATCAGGGCCAGAAATAATACAAGAGACATCAGAGCCAGTAATGATAGAAGAGAATTTTAGGACAGCCATGGTACAAAAGTGTAGTAACGGTATTAGAGGCTTTAGGGGCACAAACGGTACAAGAAACTTCAGGGGCAGCAATGTTTCAAGAGATATCAGGGCCAGCAATGGTAAATATTCTTCAGGGCAGCCATGATACAAGAGACTTTAGGACCAGAAATTTTAAAGATACTTCAGTGTTAGGAATGGTAAGAGATAATTCAGGGGCAGGAATAGTTTAAGAGATACAAGAGACTTCAAGAGACTTCATTAAGCAAGAAACTTCAGGGCTAGAAATGTTACAAGAAGCCTCAGGAGCAGCAATAGTTCAAGAATTATCAGGGTCAGAAAAGTTACATGAGAATTTAGGGGAAGCCTTGGAACAAAATATTTCAGGGAGCAATGGTATAACAGACTTCAGGAGCAGCAATGATGCAAGAGACTTTAGGGGCAGCAATGGTAAAAGAGATTTCACGGGTGGCAATGTTTAAAGATATTTCATGGCCAGCAATGTTACAAAAGTATTCAGGAGCATCAATGGCACAACATACTTTATGGGCAGCAATGGTGCAAGAGAATTCAATGGCAGGATTGACACAAGAGATTTCATGAGCAGCAATGGTTCAAAAGACTTCAGAGACCTCATAGGTACAAGATACTTCAGGGTCAGGAATGGTACAAGTGACTTCAGGGGCAGCTATGGTACAAGAGACGTCACTGGCAGCAATAGTACAAGAGACATCAGTGCCATCAATGTTAGAAGATAATTTAAGGACAGCCACGGGTACAAAAGACTTCAAGCTAGAAATGGTACGAGGACTTGAGAGGCAGCAACGGTATAAAGGACTTCAGGGGAGCCATGGTATATTAGACTTCAGAGGTAGCATTGGTCCAAAAGATTTTAGGGGCAGCAATTGTAAAAGAGACTTCAGGGGTATGAATGGTACACGAGACTCAGGTGCCGCAATGTTACAAGATACTGTATGGGCATCAATGGTGAAAGAGACTTCATGGGCAGCAATGTTACAAAGACTTCATGGGCAGCAATGGTACAAGAGACTTTATGTGCAACAATTGCAAATAGTCTTAATAGGCAGCAATGGTACAAGTAACTTCACGGGCAGCAAAGTCATATGAGCCTTTAGGGGAGACAATGGTACAAGAGACTTCAGCGGTAGCAAAGGCACACAAGACGTTATAAGCAGTAAAAGTACAAGATGCTTTGTGAAACATTGTTACGAGGGCTTGCAGGGGCAGGAATGAAGAGAAGAATGCGACAATATTACAAGAGACGTCACGGGCAATAATGGCTCAGGAGACTTAAGGGACAGTAATGTTACAAGAGACTTTATAGGCAGCATTGCACAAGAGACTATTCGGGGAACAATGGTACAATAGACTTCAGGGGCAGTACTCTTACAAATTACTTCTTGGACAGCAATTTTTCAAGAGGCTTTAGGGGCAGCAATGGTACAAGTGCCGACTGGGGCAGCAATGGTACAAGAGACTTCAAGGGCAATAATTTTATAAGAGACTTTATGGGCAGCAATGGTACAAGATATTTAATAGGCAGCAATGGTACACGTGACTTTATGGGCAGCAATGTCATACGAGCCTTTAGGGGAAGCAATGGTACAAGTGACTTCAGAGGCAACAGGGACACAAAAGACTTCATAGGTAGTAATGGTACAAGAGGCTTCATAGGAAACATTGTTACAAGAGACGTCATGGAAGCAATGGCACACGAGACTTAAGCGGCAGCAATGTTACAGGAGACTTCATGGACAGGCCCGGATAGGATGGGGGTATGCAATGGCCAAGTATTTACTAGGCTTTGAGAATGTAAAACCCATGTCTTAGCCAGGATTGTAAGGATGCAATATCCAGTCTTTGGCTATGATTTATATGATGCTATATACAAGTTTTTGCCAGGATCATCATGATGCAATGGCTAATTTATCAATGAGGATTGCCAATAATGCAAAGTCATCAATGATGGTTTGAAAATGATGTTAAGTCATCAATGACGGTTTATGATACTCAGTCATCAATGACGTTTTGACAATGATGGTTAATCATCAATGACGGTTTGACAATGATGCTAAGTCATCAATGACGGTTTGACAGTGATGCTAAGGCATCAATGGCGGTTTGACAATGAAGCTAATTCATCAATGACGGTTTGAAAATGATGCTAAGTCATCAATGACCGACAATGATGCTAAGTCATCAATGATGGTTTGACAATGATGCTAAGTCATCAGTGATGGTTTGACAATGATGCTTATTCATCAATGACTGACAATGATGCTAAGTCATCAATGATGGTTTGACAATAATGCTGCGTCATCAATGACGGTTAGACAATCATGCGAAGTAATCAATGACTGTTTGACAATGAATCTAAGTCATCAATGATGGTTAGACAATGATGCTAAGTCATCAATGATGGTTTGATAATGATATAATGAGCAAGTTTTTTGGAGAATTATAAGATTTACAAGTCTTGGCTAGGATTTTCAGGATGTAATGGCCAAGTCTTGTCTAGCATTGTTAAGCTAGAAGAATTATATCTTGGTTAGGGTTTTAAAAATGTAATGCCTTCACTGGGATTATAAGGTTAGAAAATATCTTTGCTGGGATTTTTAGGATTAAGGACTACGTATTATCTAAAATTGTTAGGATTAAGGACTATGCCTTGGCTAGAGTTGTTAGGATTAAGTAAATATAAATGAAAGGGCTGCTTTCAAGCTTAGTAAATGAATGAAATAGCAAAACGAGATATGTGGAAGCTTGAAATAAGATAACAGGACAAAAAACAAGGACGTTTCGGCATAAAGCCTTCCTCTGCCAAAAGTAGAAATGAAAATATAACAAAGAACAGAGCACAATAGACAACTCAAGGAGTATCCATTCGTGTCGCCGGAAGTGGGAACACAGGAAGCGAGAGAATATAAATATTGACACTACCTTAAAGATTTTCAAATAGTGACCTTGGCAAACCTTCACTCCATTCGCTGCCTTAGATTCACAAAGTGGGAAACCCGGGACGAACTATTGTATCGGCCTGCGCCTGCCCCACTGAACACATTTCAGAATTTCTAGATGAAGTCTTTTAAGCCTATGTTACCTCATTACCCTCCTACATTAAAGATACCTACCACTCTTTAGTGACATTTATTTCTCTAAACATCAACCCTGACACAAAACACTCACTGTTTTTACTTGATGTCTGCTCCTTATACACATCAATCCCACATGCTGACGGCCTTAGGGCCTTGAAATTTTTCCTAGAAAAAAAACCGCACTCCTCTATTCCTACTGACACTATCATCAGATTGGCTGAACTGGTACTTGAACTTAACTCCTTTGAATTTAATGGCCATTTCTTTGACCAAATTAGTGGTGTAGCCATGGGCACCAAAATGGGCCCCAGCTATGCTTGCCTATTCATGGGTCATTTTGAATATATGGCAGAGAGGGCGTATACTGGCCATATTCCTGAATTTTATAGGAGATACATAGATGACGGCATAGGCATCACAAGCATGGAAACTAATGATCTCCAGAAATTTATAGATTTTTTAAACTCATTTCACCCATCAATAAAATAGAAACTAATGATCTCCAGAAATTTATAGATTTTTTAAACTCATTTCACCCATCAATAAAATTTACTTCTCAAATCTCTGGACATTCTGTCAACTTCCTTGATATCACCGTAACTTTGAAAGAAAACGGATTGATCACATCTGCCTACAACAAACCAAAAGACAGCCATAGTTACCTATTGTACTAATCCTCCCACCCCAATCATGCAAAGACTCCATACCTTTCTCACAACTTCTTAGACTACGGCGTCTCTGCCAAATTGATGAGGAATTTCTAGAAAGAGCTGATGAAATTATGGATTTTCCCCCCTCCAGATCCAATTCTGAAACTACTCTGGTCTCAGCACTAGATCGCATCAGCACGATCACACGAAAAGAGGCTTTCAAAACTCGCCCAAACAACAATGAAAATCGTATCAATTTTATACTAACATACCACCCTCACAATTTAACTGCCAAAAAAAAATATTCCTAAAAAATCGTAGCATACTTCTTGCTGACCCTGATACCAACAGGGTTTTCTCATCCCTTCAACTGATTGTCTTTAGACGGGACAGAAATCTAGGTGATCTTCTGGTTCATGGTCGCTTTCGATCTGAACCGTCTTACGTTGGTAGTAAACCATGTTTAAGAAGCCGCTGCAGGACTTGTTCCTTTACACTCCAAACTGATAGCATTAGCCTCCCTAAAGGTACTTTTACCATCAAAGAGGGTTTCACCTGTGTCAGCTGTAATATAATATATGCGATTGTGTGCCGTAGATTTCAATCTAGTTACATAGGTGAAACTTGGAGAAGATTGGCTGATAGGTTTACTGAACATCTAAGGGATATTGAGCAATGTAAACCTTCCTCAGTCTCTTCTCATTTCAACAGAAAAGAACATAAAGGTGCATTGGATGTGACCATTACGGCACTAATTTCATGCAGTAACACACCAGATAGGGTTAAAATGGAAAATAAATTTATTCAGCTGTTTGGCACCATATCTCCATATGGTATTAATCAAATAATATCCTACTGATGTTTCTCTGTTTCCCTATATTTCATCTATTTTCTTATTGCTGTTTGTTGATGTATCCCTGGATATTTTGGTCCATTAATATTGTGGAATTCATTTTTCACAGTGTCAATATTTATATTCTCTCGCTTCCTGTGTTCCCACTTCCGGCGACACGAATGGATACTCCTTGAGTTGTCTATTGTGCTCTGTTCTTTGTTATATTTTCATTTCTACTTTTGGCAGAGGAAGGCTTTATGCCGAAACGTCCTTGTTTTTTGTCCTGTTATCTCATTTCAAGCTTCCACATACCTCCTTTTGCTATTTCATAGGATTAAGTACCAAGTCTTGTCTAGAAAATTTATAGAATTAAGTACCAATTCTTGGCTAGGAACGTTAGGATTAAGTACCACGCCTTGGCTAGAATTTTTAGGATTAAATACCACGCCTTGGCTAGAATTTTTAGGATTAAGTACCACGCCTTAGTTAGAATTGTTAGGATTAAGTACCACGTGTTGGCTAGGATTGTTAGGTCTATGTGCAGCATCTTGGAAATGATTGTTAGTATTAAGTATCACGTCTTGGATATAATTTCTAGGATAAAGTACCACGTCTGGAATATGATTGTTACTTTTTTTCATCGCCACACGCACCCGCTGATGATTCAGGATATCACGAAAGAAGTAAGTGATCACCCCATATCTAGGATATCATGAAGGAAGAAAGCGCCCACCCCATACTCAGGATATCATGAAGGAAGAAATCTCCCACCCCATATCCAGGATATCATGAAGGAAGAATGCGCCCACCCCATATTCAGGATATCATGAAGAAAGAAAGCAGACACCCACATCCAGGATATCATAAACGAAGAAAGCACCCACCCCACATCCAGGATATCATGAAGGAAGAAAGCAACTGGTGAAAAATCTAATTCTTGTTACCACATATTCGACAACACATATGTTTCCTTCCTACATAGTGAAGTTGAAGGTATGTAATGTATGTTTAGCACAATAAATGTATTATATGTTTAGTGTAATATAAATTTTGTAAGTAGAGTGCACGGTATTATGGTGCAATTAGGGTATAGTCCTAAGCCGGCTAATGCAAAGACTAATAGATTGAATGTTGTCCTATCTGTTGTGATCTTGATATTTCTTCATTGCTTGTTTGAAAACAATGGGATCCTATTACTCCCTTATTTAAGTCAGTCAGGCTCGTCCATCGAACTTTGCTTGTGGGGGTTAGGCTAAACAGGGGGAGGGGAGGAGGAGAAGGGATGGTGTACATCCACTTTATAAGGAATGCTTCCGGTGGCTAATATACTCAATGCACTCATCTTTGGGACACGAGATTAAAGCCTGCAAAAGTTTCCGACACTTGGTCCAAATGGCTCATGAGATATTTTTAGGCTGAAGTTATTGTTTAATCTGCACTAATTGGGCAGGATGGGGTGGTTGGGGTGATGGGAGATTTAGAGACCATCTTAAGAGGTGTTGATTGAAAAGGGCAGATTTAAGGAGCAGCTCCAGCTATTATAATCTTGGTCTAAGCGCTATCAATTAAAAAAAGTTCATGATTCCCAAGCAAGTGCGTATTTTATGGGCCACTAGACAGGCGCACACTGATTAGCATGCAATTTTTTGTGTGAAGACACATGGGCTACTTGATAGGCAAAATAGAAGTCACGACCTGCTTACATGAGATCCAATATCGTTTGTGTAACGACCTGCTTACATGAGATTCATAATCGTTGAATCCATTTTTATTTCATGGACCAACATTTTTTTCGCTAACATGGACTGCAAGTTGTCATCGACCCCTGGGGTCGATATAGGGGTCGATATAGAACACTTAAGGGATCTCTGATTTAGAGTTATTGCATCGTCTTTATGAATAAGTTCAATTAATGTTGTCTGTATGACTTAGTGCTATAAGGGTGGAAAGAAAAGTATGGTGCTATTAAATTAGTCTGTATGACTTTGTGCTATTAGCCTGGTCTGAATGACTTATAGCAATAAGATGTATGACTAAGTTAAATTAGCGTTCCCGTTATAACGTAGTTTAGGGCCCTAGTTATGCTGTCATTATGACGTTGTGCTGTCTGGTCATTATGAAGTTGTGCTGTGTGGTCATTATGACATTGTGCTTTCTGGTCATTATGACGTTGTGCTGTGTGGTCATTATGATGTTGTGCTGCGTGGTCATTATGACATTGTTCTGTCTAGTCATTATGACGTTGTGCTGTGTGGTCCTTATGACGTTGTGCTGCTTGGTCATTATGACGTTGTGCTGCGTGGTCATTATGATGTTGTGCTGTGTGGTCATTAGGACGTTGTTCTGTGTGGACATTATAACGTTGTGCTGTGTGTTCAGTATGATGTTGTGCTGTATGCTCATTATGACGTTGTGCTGTGTGTTCAGTATGATGTTGTGCTGTGTGGTAATTATGACGTTGTGTTGTGTGGTCATTATGACGTTGTGCTTTGTGGTTAGTATGACGTTGTGCTGCTATGTCATGATGATATTGTGCTGTGTGGTCATTATGACGTTGTGCTGTCTGGTCATTATGATGTTATGATGTCTAGTCATGATTACGTTTTGCTGTCTGGTCATTATGACGTTGTGCTGTCTGGTCATTATGACGTTGTGCTGCCTGGTCATGATGATGTTGTGCTGTGTGGTCAATATGACTTTGTGCTGTCTGGTCATTATGACTTTGTGCTGTGTGGTCATTATGACGTTGTGCTGTCCTGTCATTATGATGTTATGCTGTCTGGTCATTATGACGTTGCACTGTGAGTGTGGCACAGCCCTTTGCTGGGAGTGGGTTGGTTACCTTTCCCTTAGCTTGTTGTTGGTGCTTGGTGGTGTTGAGTGAGTTGGTGGTGTGGGGGGCGGGGGGAGGGAAGTTTGTCAGCCATTCTAATGTTTTGCAATTTGATAGTTTACGAGTGGTTCGTTTGGTGGGAGAGGGGGTATGTTTTGTTTGTTGAACATCGAGTACGTGGTGTAGGGGTTGTAGTGTATCGGGCTTTATCGCTTAGCTAATTTTGAGTGCGTGAAAAAATGTTCAATTCCAAATAAGGTTCCAAGAATCTTCAGCCCACTCTTAACCTACAGAAATTCCATACAAAAATCACGTGGTTAGAAAGCAACGCATGCGCTGTGTGAATTTTATCAGAAAATATTAATCATAGAAGGCGGAGCTTATACTCTCGAGTTCAGTATATATTTGATCGCTCTTCTGAAAATTCAAAGTCTGCAACAAGCTTTGAAACTTCAATTTGCTGAAAAATGATGCTGAAAAGTTTTCATACTATATTCTTCATGCTGGCATGTGTAGGTGAGTACCTGTTTGTGTTGAGCTGTCGTTACTATTAAAACACTTTAGCCATCTTCACGAATTGGCGGCAGACATCTTATCAAACATTTCCTATTTATCCGACATTCAATGCTATAGTGTTTTATTGTTTTAAGTATATCGTGGTCCGTCCTTTCAATCGTGTTAGGAGTCATTTTAACAAAGTTAACATGGTCAATTCTCTTTAATTAATCACTTTTTAAATGACCTTATATTATTTTCCTATTATTAAAATGATTTGATTTTCTTAGAATAAAAAAATTGGATGAGCGGTAATCGAATCTGCCAATTCTGGAATATTTCCCTTTTGATTATCTCTCAAAGAAAATATGGTGTCATCGTGAGTTCAATAGAAC
Organism: Lymnaea stagnalis; assembly: GCA_964033795.1. NCBI lineage: Eukaryota > Metazoa > Mollusca > Gastropoda > Lymnaeidae > Lymnaea > Lymnaea stagnalis. The sequence continues at coordinate 859,414 of CAXITT010000291.1, forward strand.
GCAAAATGAAATTCTCGATAACAGCACTAAATGAGATTCTTAAAAAATACTGATGGTGTGTTTTGTGTGCTATATTTTTATTTTATTTTACGGCAATTGAAATATGATGTAATAAATATCAATGTCCATGGGTATGGGACATCAAAATATTAAAATATTTGAGTACCGAGGGATAATGTGTGGGATTTGGTACCCTAGAGAAAAGGTCTGTAGCACTAATTAGGATTCTTAAAAAAGTACTTAAATGCATGCTTGTCAACTCTAGTAGATGAGAATGAATGTTTGTCAACTCTAGTAGATGAGAATGAATGTTTGTCAACTCTAGTAGATGAGAATGAATGTTTGTCAACTCTAGTAGATGGGAATGAATGTTTGTTAACGCCAGTAGATGAGAATGCATGTTTGTCAACTCTAGTAGAAGAGAATGAATGTTTGTCAACTCTAGTAGATGAGAATGAATGTTTGTTAACTCCAGTAGATGAGAATGAATGTTTGTCAACTCTAGTAGAAGAGAATGAATGTTTGTCAACTCTAGTAGATGAGAATGAATGTTTGTTAACTCCAGTAGATGAGAATGAATGTTTGTCAACTCTAGTAGCTGGGAATGAATGTTTGTTAACTCCAGTAGATGGGAATGAATGTTTTTTAACTCCAGTAGATGAGAATGCATGTTTGTCAACTCTAGTAGAAGAGAATGAATGTTTGTCAACTCTAGTTGATGAGAATGAATGTTTGTTAACTCCAGTAGATGAGAATGAATGTTTGTTAACTCCAGTAGATGCGAATGAATGTTTGTCAACTCTAGTAGATGAGAATGAATGTTTGTCAACTCTAGTAGATGAGAATGAATGTTTGTTAACTCCAGTAGATGAGAATGAATGTTTGTTAACTCCAGTAGATGAGAATGAATGTTTGTCAACTCTAGTAGATGAGAATGAATGTTTGTTAACTCCAGTAGATGAGAATGAATGTTTGTCAACTCTAGTAGATGAGAATGAATGTTTGTTAACTCCAGTAGATGAGAATGCATACGTTGCCACCACAATAAAAATGCGTACGCTGGCTAAAGGAATGCAAATAAATATCGTGCATTTGTTAAAGGAGTTCTCCTTGTTTCGCTTTTACTTATACTTGTATTTTAAAGTTTTATAGTATTCGCATGTTTTATTGTATTCGCATGTTTTATTGTATTCACATGTTCTATTGTATTCGCATGTCTTATTGTATTAAGATTTTTCATTATTTTTGGTCTTTTTTAAAATTTCTTACTGCCCCTAAAATCAATAATAAATCAATAGTTGGATGTGTTAAATCATCATATGTTTATTTCTGAAATTAACTTGCAGTAGCTTCTTTCGCTTACTTTATTCAATGAATTTTATTTAATGTAACAAACTAGATTAGCAACCTATATACGTTTTAAGAAGCTTAGTCAATCAACTAAATGGACCAACAATTTCAAAATAAATATATGATATTGATAAAGAAAATTATATTTAAAAAAAATTGTATTGAGTTTGAAATTAGAAGAAGATTGAGACTGACAATTTTTTTTCCAAATTAAACTTGACAAAGACACCCACAATGAAATAAACCTTTCATCAAAGACACCCTCAATCAAAGACACCCTCAATCAAAGACACCCTCATTTCTTTAATAACAATTGTTTCCCCACAAACTCAGATGCTCACAAAAGGGAAATAACATCAAAAAGAGATAAGATTCTTTCAGCCATACCCCTCAGAAAGCGACACTCATCTTTCAATGAGGAAAAATACTCAGATTTTGAGCCAACGTATTTGTAGCAAGAAAACTCAGTCACATTCTACACTTCTGCAGAAGTCACTTTAGATTGACCTTAAATTTGTATTAAATCCATGCTATCATACATACATTAATATTGTGGAAAACAAACAAAAACCACTTTAGGATCTTTCAATGGGCATTGTAGGAGGACATCAAAGGACATTCATTATATCATAAATCTGTAGACACATTATATCCTTTACTTGACACTGATTTATAAAGTCATGGAGAATGTATGAATTATTACTAGACATTTTTGATCCATTACTAGACAAATTATAATCCATAAGTAGATAAGTAGATACTGTATGATTTATAATTAGACACACCTCATCCCTTACTACAATATATATATGACCAATTGTTAGACACTAAATGATACATTACAAGTTACTGTATGATCCATCAATAGAATATGCATGACCCATCACCAGACACTGAATGATACATTACAAGTTACTGTATGATCCATCAATAGAATATGCATGACCAATTACCAGACACTGAATGATACATTACAAGATACTGTATGATCCATCAATAGAATATGTATGACCCATTAACAGACACTGAATGATACATTACAAGTTACTGTATGATCCATCAATAGACTATGCATGACCCATTACCAGACACTGAATGATACATTACAAGATACTGTATGATCCATCAATAGACTATGTATGACTCATTACCAGACACTGAATGATACATTACAAGTTACTGTATGATCCATCAATAGACTATGTATGACCCATTACCAGACACTGAATGATACATTGCAAGTTACTGTATGATCCATCAATAGACTATGTCTGACCCATTATCAGACACTGAATGATACATTGCAAGTTACTGTATGATCCATCAATAGACTATGTATGACCCATTATCAGACACTGAATGATACATTGCAAGTTACTGTATGATCCATCAATAGACTATGTATGACCCATTACCAGACACTGAATGATACATTACAAGATACTGTATGATCCATCAATAGACTATGCATGACCCATTACCAGACACTGAATGATACATTACAAGTTACTGTATGATCCATCAATAGACTATGTATGACCCATTACCAGACACTGAATGATACATTGCAAGTAACTGTATGATCCATCAATAGACTATGTATGACCCATTACCAGACACTGAATGATACATTACAAGTTACTGTATGATCCATCAATAGAATATGTATGACCCATTACCAGAAACTGAATGATACATTGCAAGTTACTGTATGATCCCTCAATAGACTATGTATGACCCATTACCAGACACTGAATGATACATTACAAGATACTGTATGATCCATCAATAGAATATGTATGACCCATTACCAGACACTGAATGATACATTGCAAGTTACTGTATGATCCATCAATAGACTATGTCTGACCCATTATCAGACACTGAATGATACATTGCAAGTTACTGTATGATCCATCAATAGACTATGTATGACCCATTACCAGACACTGAATGATACATTACAAGATACTGTATGATCCATCAATAGAATATGTATGACCCAATACCAGACACTGAATGATACATTACAAGTTACTGTATGATCCATCAATACACTATGCATGACCATTACCAGACACTGAATGATGTATTACAAGATACTGTATGATCCATAAATAGACTAAGTGTGATTCATTACTAGAAACTGAATGCTAAATTAAGACATAGTGTAATTACGTGTCATTTATTACAAGACATTCTATAATCCATTATCACACAGTGTTTGATCCATAAAAAGACATTGCATTATCTGTCACATACGTGTTTTTTTAGCACGCATCCTAATATTTTAAATACTGCCTTATCATTGTAAATGAATGAAATAGCGAAACGAGGTATGTGGAAGCTTGAAATAAGATAACAGGACAAAAAAACAAGGACGTTTCAGCATAAAGCCTTCCTCAGCCAGCAATAGAAATGAAAATATAACAAAGAAAAGAGCCCAATAGACAACTCAAGCAGCATTCATTCGTGTCTCCGGAAGTGTGAAAACTGGAAGCTAGAGAATATAAATATTGACACTGTGAAAAAAAAGTTCACAATAATAATGGACCAAAATATCCAGGGATACATCAACACACAGCAATAAGAAAATAGATGAAATATAGGGAAACAAAGAAACATCAGTAGGATATTATTTGATTAATACCATATGGAGATATGGTGCCAAACAACTGAATAAACTTATTTTCCATTTTAACCCTATCTGGTGTGTTACTGCATGAAATTAGTGCCGTAATGGTCACATCCAATGAACCTTTATGTTCTTTTCTGTTGAAATGAGAAGAGACTGGGGAAGGTTTACATTGCTCAATATCCCTTAGATGTTCAGTAAACCTACCAGCCAATCTTCTCCCAGTTTCCCCTATGTTAATAGATTGGCATCTACGGAAAACAATCGCATATATTACATTTCTGCTGACACAGGTGAAACCCTCTTTAATGGTAAAGGTACTTTTATTGAGGCCAATGCTTTCAGTTTTGAGTGTAAAGGGACAAGTCCTGCAGCGGCCTCTTAAGCATGGTTTAGTACCAACGTAAGACGGTTCAGATCGAAGGCGACCATGAACCAGAAGATCACCTAGATTTCTGTCCCGTCTAAAGACAATCAGTGGAGGGGATGAGAAAACCCTGTTGGTATCAGGGTCAGCAAGAAGTATGCTACGATTTTTTAGGAATATTTTTTTGGCAGTTAAATTGTGAGGATGGTAGGTTAGTATAAGTTTGGTACGATTTTCATTGTTGTTTGGGCGAGTTTTGAAAGCCTCTTTCCGTGTGATCGTGCTGATGCGATCTAGTGCTGAGACCAGAGTAGTTTCAGGATAGGATCTGGAGTGGAAGAAATCCATCATTTCATCAGCTCTTTCTAGAGATTCCTCCTCAATTGGGCAGAGACGCCGTAGTCTAAGAAGTTGTGAGAAAGGTATAGAGTCTTTGCATGATTTGGGGTGGGAGGATGAGTACAATAGGTAACTATGGCTGTCTGTTTGTTTGTAGTAGGCAGATGTGATCAATTCATTTTCTTTCAAAGTTGCAGTGATATCAAGGAAGTTGAAAGAATGTCCAGAAATTTGAGAAGTAAATTTTATTGATGGGTGAAATGAGTTTAAAAAATCTATAAATTTCTGGAGATCATTAGTTTCCATGCTTGTGATACCTATGCCGTCATTTATGTATCTCCTATAAAATTCAGGAATATGGCCAGTATATGCCCTCTCTATCATATATTCAAAATGACCCATGAATAGGCAAGCATCGGTAGGGCCCATTTTGGTGCCCATGGCTGCACCACTGATTTGGTCAAAGAAATGGCCATTAAATTCAAAGGAGTTGAGGTCAAGTACCAGTTCGGCCAATCTGATCATAGTGTCAGTAGGAATAGACCACTGATTTGGTCAAAGAAATGGCCATTAAATTCAAAGGAGTTGAGGTCAAGTACCAGTTCGGCCAATCTGATCATAGTGTCAGTAGGGATAGACCACTGATTTGGTCAAAGAAATGGCCATTAAATTCAAAGGAGTTGAGGTCAAGTACCAGTTCGGCCAATCTGATCATAGTGTCAGTAGGAATAGACCACTGATTTGGTCAAAGAAATGGCCATTAAATTCAAAGGAGTTGAGGTCAAGTACCAGTTCAGCCAATCTGATCATAGTGTCAGTAGGAATAGAGGAGTGCGGGGTTTTTTTCTAGGAAAAAATGTCAAGGCCCTAAGGCCGTCAGCATGTGGGATTGATGTGTATAAGGAGCAGACATCAAGTAAAAACAGTGAGTGTTTTGTGTCAGGGTTGATGTTTAGAGAATTAAATGTCATTGTATCATCGCATACTATTTCCATATACGGAGGCTCCAATGGTTAAAACCATATTGGTAGTCCAAGTATTAAACCACATGGGTAGCGAAAGTAGAAACCACATGAGTAGCCAAAGTGTAAAACACTTGGGTTGCCAAAGTAGTAACTACATGGGTAGCAAAATGGAACTTAAATTACACCGATAATAATATATATATATAAAGTTATATTGTAGGGCCAGCTGATATGTGGGGTATTTAGTATGGCGTCCCGCGTCTATCATTTGAGATGCGAGGGCGTCCAGTACAATCTAAACCAGTGTATGTTTTGAGTACACATCAATTTTTTGAGTTAAATACAAATACTAGATATTAGGCTATCACCATTACGCATGGTAGTACGCCAAATCCGACATCACAAATGCCATTGGTACTTGGAGACATGTGTACCCACGGGTCTGTGGCGGCTGGCCGTAGGTTGAACTCTGGCGGCTGGCCGTAGGTTGAACTCTGGTGGGTGGCCATAGGTTGAACTCTGGCGATATCATGAAGGGCTACCTTACGTTAAACACTACTTAACATGGTCAGTCCGACAAAATATAATCGACTACATCATGCTATGAGAGGAAAATGGTTACTTACAGACAATGAAATATCAAACACAGACACAGCGGACTGCAAAATGCCAGATCAAACTGAGCGAGTTGAAATTACACCTGTCTTACGCCTTACGTCAGCCTAATGAGTTGTTCACCAGTCATCCCGGGAGGCAGGAAGGAAACCAGGAGCGTGCTCCCTTTACACATAGGGTGCACACTGCAACACATGTAATATCCAATGCTGGCTCCTTCCTTATACAAGAATGATTATAATAAGTATACGATCCTTTTTCAGTAGCAATCTTGCACCGTACTTCTTCTCTACTCTCGTTTTAAGTCTCGTCTCCCTCGAGATTCTCAAAATATCCCCTTATTACGGAGTCCTTTTACACCCCCCCCCCCACACATTTGAACATTTTGTGCAACATAATTATTAGTTTGAATTTCCAAGAATAACAAGAAGTAAATACATATTCAACTTCATGACTTTACGTCACTATAATTGAACCCGCTTATCCTGACCTCGGTTAACTAGCAAACCCTGTTATGAAGTGGAACCGCAAAATTCTCTCTTTGCTTTGTCTTAGCATTTTCTCCTCGGTTATCTCGATCATTGGTTATTTCGACGCTTTTTCGCAAAACCCGAGGCCGTCGACATAACCGAGTTATACTGTATTTCATTACAATTTCATAAATAAATATATTTCAGTTAACATTGTAAACTCACTAATTAATCTTAATCATGTATAATATAGACCTACTCACATTAAGATTTTCAACAAAAATTTTACTTAAAAAATTTAAAGATAAAAAAATTATATCGACATTTTTACTTTGCAATTGTGATCAAAATTCTGTCCCCAACAGTTATTTCTTAAACAATGTGTAGTTATTGCAACAATTAAATGTTTAATTACATTATAATGTTAAATTCTTAATTCATTCATGTACACAAATTTATTCAAAAAATTAAATCTTAATTCATTAATGTACACAAATAATTCTACAAAATTAAATATTAATTCATTAATGTACACAAATTAATTGTACAAAATTAAATCTTAATTCATTCATGCACAAAATTTATTCTACAAAATTAAATCTTAATTCATTAAAATAAATTGATACAAAATTGACAATATTTTCAGTAGTAATAGTATTATTAAGAAATAACTTTTAATTTTTATTTACCTTATAATTTACACTAGTGCATGTCATATTTAACACTAAATCTTTGCTGATAATAATGTTTAGTACATTAAATTTGCTCCCACAGAATAGCAATTTTTATATCTATACTAATAAAAGGCAAACCCCTGATTGATTCATCACTAAGTCTCCAACTTCTCAAGTAGATGGCAGTCTGAAATTCGGCATGCTTATTCCTTACAGCTCACATACAAAAGTTGGGCAGGCGTCATTTTAAAACTCTAAATTGTTGGGGACCGGCGGCCCAAAATCTCATTTTTTCTTATATGAGATATATAAATAAAATGATCAACAAATACTGCTACATGAATCGATGGATCTTCACCAAACTTATTACACATACTCTTGATTAGCCATTTTCAAATACCGAAGGGTACTTAACGTATAATATCCACACCTCTGGGGCCGGGGCCCCATTTCATTTTCCCTTATATAAGCTTTATAAATATCAATATGCTTAGTACTCCGACATGAATATATGGATCTTGACCAAACTTAGTACACATACTCTTTGATTAGCCATATTCAAATACAGAAGGGTAAGTAACGCATACCATCCATCCCTCTGGGGCCGGGGGCCCGTTTCTTATTTTCTTATCTGTACTAATAAAAGGCAAAGCCCTCACTGACTCATCACTAATTCTCCAACTTCCCCTGTAGATAGAAGCCTGAAATTTAGCAGACTTATTCCTTACAGTTTATTTACAAAAGTTAAGCAGGTTTCTTTTCGAAACTCTTTTCCGTTTGGGGCCAGGGGCCCAAAATGTCATTTTTTCCTATATAAGCTATATAAATAAAATGATCAACAAATACAACTACATGAATATCTGGATCTGTACCAAACTTAATATACATACATTTGATTATCCATATTCAAATACCGAAGGTTGCTTAACACAAAATAACCAACAATCTGGGGCCGATGCCCCTCTGCATTTTTCCTTATATAAGCTAAATAAGCAAGAAGCCAGTATAGGAGCTGCTCATTCCTGCCCAAGACAATCAGGGACTGGAACAATCTTTCAAAAGGAACGGTTGAGGCGACAACACTAGACACTTATGTGTCTATTGCCTCAAGCCTTCAAACCCCCAGTGCATGATTCCCTCACAAAGTGGCACTGGAAATCTGTGAAATTTCCTCATCAACACCAGGAACAGAAACATTGCAAATCCCATCTACATGCATAGGAGCCAAAATGATCAATAAATTGATCGTGGGCCCTTAATATATAGAAGAAGAAGAAGAAGAAATATCAATAGTCTTATTATTCCTACATGAATAGATGGATCTTGCCCAATTTCAGTACACATACTCTTGATTATCTTCAAATAATGAAGAGTACTGAATTCATAATATCTATACCTTTGGGGCCGGGGGCCCCATTTCATTTTTTCTAATCTAAGCTCTATAGATACCAATAGGGCTAGACAACACCATAGGTTCTATGTGAATAGGTGGATCTAGAACTTGCTTTGTAGCAATAACCTTCTACCTCCGTTTTAAAATATCGTTTGATTTAATATCTAATCCATTCAAGGCCGATCTAGAAATTTCTAGAAACTTCGATAGTTTAAATAAGCTATGTCTATGGAATTTGTTAACCACTTTCAATAGGACAAATTTTAAATGTATAATTTATCTCAATGATTTTTATAAGCCACCCATCTCAGACATAAACAAAACAGTACTTTATTAAATGGGCCCCCAACGGGGGCCCCGTATCAATTTAAATGTAGTATAGTTTGTAGCACAATTTAGTAGTATAATATTTCACATTCGAGAAATAATTACGTAGATATGTAATTTTTACACGTTTCATGGTGGATATTAAATTTAATCTAGATTGTTCTATATTGTTATACGGGGATATATAATTAGATCTAAAATCTTATTCAAACAAAATCGCACTGATCATGATCCCATAGAGAAACAGGATCCTATTGGGACACATCGGTTACGCGTTTCCATCGGGGAACAGGATACCATCGAGATCCCATCGGGTAACGGGCTCAAACCAGGATCAGGATCCTATCAGGAAAAGGGATTACATAGGAAAAGAGAGTCCATAGGTGGAACGGGATCCCACAGTGAACGGTATCCTAACGGTATCGGTAGCGCAGCGGAATCCACTGAGATCAGGATCTCCCTGGGATCAAGACACCGACGGGATCGGGATCCCAATGGGATCTGGATTCCCCCTGGATCCGGAGCCACACAGAAATAAAATTCCACCGGGAACGAGATAAAACCGGGTTTGCGCCGGGATCGGGTTCAGAATGGGATTAGGGACTCATTAGAATTGGGGTCTTATCAGGATCGAAATCCCAATGAAAGACCTTACAAAAAGTTGGAATTGATTTGAGGCAGGTTTGTTTGTTGCAAGGGAATGCATTGTAAAGTTGGATTTGTTCCAGTTGGAAAAGTTTGGTTGTTGTATTGGGCAAATATGGGTTGTTGCATTGGGAGAATTCGGGTTGTTGCAGTGGACAAAGTTGGGTTGTTGCAGTGGGTAAATTTGGGTTGTCTCAATGGGAAAATTTGTGTTGTTGCAGTGGACAAAGTTGAGTTGTTACATGGGCAATTTGGGATGTTGCTGTGTGCAAATATGGGTTGTTGGAGTGGGCAAATTTGTTGTTCCAGGTGGCAATGTTAGGTATTTTCAGTGGGCAAAGTTGGGTTGTTGCAGTGGGAATAGTTAGGTTGTTGCAGGGACAAAGTTGGGTTGTTGCAGGGGAAAATCTTGGTTGTTGCAGTGTGCAAAGATGGGTTGCTGCAGGAACAAGGTTGGGTTGATGAAGGGGGCAAACTTAGGTTGTTGCAGTGGGAAAATTTGGGTTGTGGCAGCGAAAAAGTTGAGTTGCTTTAGTGGGCAAAGTTGGGTTGTTGCAGTGAACAAAGTTGAGCTGTTACATGGGCAATTTGGGACGTTGCTGTCTGCAAATATGGGTTGTTGGAGTGGGCAAATTTGTTGTTCAAGAATGCAAAATTTGGTTGTTGTATCGAGCAAACATTAGGTTGTTGCTGTGGGAGAATTTTGGGTTGTGGCAGAGGCAAAGTTGAGTTTTTGTAGTGGGGAATGTTGGTTTGCTGCAAATACCAACTTGGGTTTTTGCAGAGGGAAAAATTGGGTTGTTTCAGGGTAAAAATTGGTTGTTGCAGTGGGAAAAGTTGGGTTGTTGCAAGGGCAAAGTTGAATTGTGAAGTGGGGCAAAGTTGGAGAATTACCGATGACAAAGTTATGTTGTTGCAGTGGGCAAAATGAGGTTGTTGCAGGAGGAAAAGTTGGTTTGTTGCAGAGGGCAGGGTTTGGTTGTTGCAGTATGCAAGGTTGGATTGTTGCAGGGGACAAGATTGGTTTGTGGCAGGGGACAAGATTGCGTTGCGCCAGGGGACAAATTTGGGTTGTTGTATAGGGCAAAATGTGTTTGTTGCAGGGGAAATATTGTATTGTTGCAACGGACAAAAATGGATTTCAGCAGAGGAAAATTTAGTTTGTTGCAGTGGGAAAAGTTGGGTTTTTGCGGGTACAATGTTGAATTGTTGAAGTGGGAAAAGTTGGGTTTCAGCAGAGGCAAAGTTGGGTTTCTGGCAGTTGGCAAATTTGGGTTGTTGCAGTGTGCAAAGTTTTGTTGTTGCATTGGGAAAAGTTGGGTTGTTCAATGTGGACAAAATTGGGTTTTTCCATGTGGACAAAGTTGGGTTGTCGCATGGGCAAATTTGGGTTGATCCATTGGGAAAAGTTGGATTTTGCAGGGACAATGGTGATTTCTTGCAGTGTACAAAGTTTGGTTGTTGTATTGGGAAAAGTTGGGATGCGGCAAAGTGGGTCATTCCTGAGTAAAAAATTTGGTTTTGTATTGAGCAAAGCTGGGTGGTTGCAGGAACAAGGTTGGGTTGTTGCAGAGGGCAAAGTAAGGTTATTGCAGTGGGAAAATTTGGGTTGTGGCAGAGGCAAAGGTGAGTTGTTAGAGTGGGAAAAGTTGGGTCTTTGCAGCGGGAAAAGTTGGATTGTTGCCTAGGGCAACGTTGTTTTCTTTGCATTGAAAATATTGTATTGTTGCAAAGGACAAAAATGGGTTTCAGCAGAGGCAAAAATAGTTTTTTGCAGTTAGCAAAGATGGGTTGTTTCGGGGGCAATGTTGGATTTTCTTAGTGGGTTAAGATGGGTTGTTGGAGTGGGCAAAGTTTGTTGTTCAAGAGTGCAAAATTTGGTTGTTGTATTTAGCAAGGTTAGCTTGTTTCAGGGGGAAAATTTGGGTGGTGGCAGAGTCAAAGTTGAGTTGTTGCAGTGGATAAGTTGGTTTGTTGCAATGGGAAAAATTGGGTTGTTGCAGGTTCAAAATAGGTTGTTGTAGTGGGCAAAGTTTGGTTTTTGCAGGGGCAAAGTTGAATTGTTGAACTGGGGCAAGATTGGGGAATTACAGGGGACAAAGTTGGGTTGTTGTAGTGGGCAAAATGAGGTTGTTGCAGGAGGAAAAGTTGGTTTGTTGCATTGGGCAAAATTGGGTCTTTTCAATGGGAAAATTTGTTTTGTTCCAGGGACAAAGTTGGGTTTTTGGAGTTGGGAAAATTTGGGTTGTTGCATTGGGCAAAGTTGTGTTGTTGCATAGGGCAAAGTTGTGTTGTTGCATAGGGCAAAGTTGGTTTATTGCTAGGGAAAAAATTGTATTTTTGCAATGGTCAAAAAAGGGGTTTAAGCAGAGGCAAGGTTAGTTTGTTGCAGTGGGCAGAGTTGGGTTGTTGCAGGGGCAATGTTGGATTGTTGAAGTGGGCAAAGTTGGTTTATTGCAGGGGAAAAATTGTATTTTTGCAATGGTCAAAAAAGGGGTTTAAGTAGAGGCAAGGTTAGTTTGTTGCAGTGGGAAAAGTTGGGTTGTTGCAGTGTGCAAATTTGGGTTGTATTAGTGTGTAAAGTTGGGTTGTTGAAATGGGCAAATTTGGGTTGTTGCAGGGACAAATGTGGGTTGTTTCCAGTGGCCAAGTTAGGTATTTGCAAAGGGGAAAATGGAGTTGTTGCAGTAAGTAAAATTGGGTGGTTGCATTGGGAAAATTTGGGTTGTTGCAGTGGATAAGTTGGGAATTCGCAGGGTCTATTTAAAGTTGTGCACTGGGAAAAGTTGTGTTGTTGAAAGGACAAACTTGGATTGTTGCAGGGGGAAAATTCTGATTGTTGTTGTGGGAAAATTTGGGCTGTTGCAACGTTGGGTTGCATGGAAAAGTTTGGTTGTTGCTGTTTGCAAAAATGGGTTTTTGGAGTCGTCAAGGGGTTTATTCAAGCGTGCAAAATTTGGTAGTTGTATTGAGCAAAGTTGGATTGTTGCAGGGACAAGGTTGGGTTGTTGCCGACTGCAAAGCAAGGTTTTTGCAGTTTGAAAATTTGGGTTGTGGCAGAGGAAAAGTTGAGTTATGGCAGTGGGCAAATTTGGTTTGTTGTAGTGGGAAAATTTGGGTTGTTGCAGTGTACAAAGTTGGCTTGTTGCATAAGGCAAAGTAGGTTTGTTTCAGGGGAAACATTATATTGTTGCAAAGGACAAAAATGGGTTTCAGCTGAGGCAAAGTTAATTTGTAGCAATGGGCAGAGTTGGGTTGTTGCAGGGGCAATGTTGGATAGTTGAAGTTGGCAAAGATTGGTTGTTGCAAAAGACAAATTTGAGTTTTTTGCATGAAAAATTTGGAGATTGTTGAAGTGGGAAAAGTTAAGGTGTTGATGGGGCAAAGTAGAATTGTTACTTCGGGGAAAGTTGGGGAATCTAAGGGGACAAAGTTGGGTTGTTGCAGTGGGCGAAATTGGGTTGTAGCAAGGGGAATATTTGGGTTGTTGCAAAGTGCAAAGTTGGATTTTTGCATTGTGAAAAGTTAGTTTTTTTGCAGGGGCAAATTTGGGTGGTTGCAGTGAGCAAAGTTGGGTTTTTGCAATGGGAAACGTTGGGTTGTAACTTTGGGAACAGTTGGGTTTTTGCAGGGACAAAGGTGGGTTTGCTGTGAGCAAAGTTTGGTTTTTGCAGTGTGCAAAGTTGGATTATTTCTTTGGGAAAATATGACGTTTTATAGCGACAAATGTGTGGTATTGCAGTCGGCAAATTTGAGTTGTTGAAGTTGCAAAGTTGGTTTGTGGCAGGAACAAAGTTGGGTTGTTGCAGTGGGAAAATGTGCTTTGTAGCAGGGGAAATTTGTTTGTTGTTGGGGCAAATTTTGGTTGTTGCAATGGGAAATGTTAAGATATTGCAGAGTAAAAAGTTAGGTTGTTGCAGTGGGAAAAGGTGGATTTTTGGAGTTGGCAAATTTGGGTATTTGTAGTGGGAAAAGTTGGGTATTTGCAGTGGGCAAAGTTGGGTTTTGTAGTGGGCAAAGATGGGTTGCTGCAGTGTGCAAATTAGGGTTGTTGCAGGGGACAAGGTTGGGCTGTTGGAGGGGGAAAATTTGATATTCTCTTAAATTAGAATTGATCTTTAAATTTAAGATTTACTTCGCTTTCTTTAAAACTGTGAATAATTGAACAAGAGATTTCACAACGTTTTAATTTTTTTTACTCGTCTATTGATAATAAACTAGCGAATACCTGGCATGCGTTGCAATGTCACTCCAAGAATGAAAGTTTTTGCATTTTAATTATGTTTCTTCAAGAGCTTTTAAATACACAATTTTTTCTTGCTTTTCGTCTTGTAAATACACGAATAAATCAGAAGTTTTCCCGACGCGAGATAAGGCTACATACATCTGTCCATGAGAGAAGCATGGGTATTCCAAATTTAGTCCGCAAACTTGTAGCGATTGTCCCTGTGCTTTGCTGATTGTCATTGCAAATGCGAGTCACACCGGAAACTGTAGACGTTTGAATTCAAATGGCACATCTTTTGGAATCATTGGGATGCTTGGCGAAAGTACATCTTCTCCTTTAAATTGTCCATTTAAAATAGTTGCTTCAATGTTATTGCTCATCATGTTTTTCACTGAAAGCTTGGTATCATTGCAAAGTCGTAATGGATTTATGTTTCGTAAAAGTATGATAGGTACGCCAATTTTTAGTGTAAAAAGGTGCAACGGAATACCAGGCAAGTCAAGTGAATTCAAGAATTCTGTTAAATAATTGACAACTTCGTCTTGATTCAAAACAGTATCGATGGACTTATACGCTGTCGTTTCGCTTGGGATTTCATTTGGAATGCTTGAGTTCATGGCATTGACATCGTTGTTTTTTGGATGCTAATATAGCACGTGCACTGAGCCACTTATTATGTTTGTCATTTTGTGAGATATATTTTGAAAAACTTTTTGAATCAATTCCTCGGTGGTAGCTGTAATTTTACAGAAGCTTGTTGGAAATGGTAGACATTTTGTAGATTCGTCGATTTCTATTTTTCCATTCCCAATGTCCAACAATTGTTTTGAGACACGTTCACCGGATGCAACATTGTGTAGTTGTACAGACATAATGGTCTTCAAAGTCAATTTATGTACATGAAACTGCAGTGTTAAGACATTCATTTAATTCATCAACAGCTGTTGAACGTGGTATAACTGGTAGAGATTGTCGAAAATCACGAAAAAATAAAATAAGTGCGCCACCGAAGAGCTGTTCATTTTCTCTCAAATGTTTTAGTGTACGATGAAGTGCTTCCAATGCTTTTTTGTGTGCCATAGTACATTCATCCAATATAATGAGTTGACAAGATTGAAGTACTTTACCCATTCCGGAATTTTTATTTATATTGCATGTCGGTGTCTCAGTTATTTGCATTTTCAATGGTAATTTCAGTGCTGAATATGCTGTTGGGCCACCATCCAAAAGAGTTGCTGCGATTCCAGATGCTGCGATAGCCAGAGCAATATTTTTTGTGATCGTATTGTTGCCAAACTAAGTGAATTTAGGAAAGCTTTTCATGTGACTCCGGACGCATCTAGGAAATAAAGTCCATCGCTTTGACTGGTAAATGCATGCATAATTTTGTCATACACTGTGAGTTGTTCTGTAACCAATTTTGTAAGATTCGTCTGAACAAATGTACATAATTCTTCGATACTAAAGTGCGTTTTCTTTGCAAATCACGATTGAAAAGCTTGCTTGCAGATCGACCCGGAGAAGTCATTCCTAACTCTACCAGTGTTTTGTTAGAGATTTCCAAACATATGTCCTCAATCGAAACGAATGCCTCATTATACACGCTTGGTGTAAATTTAATGTCCAGATTTTGATTCGTTGCACGCAAATGTTTTAGGGTGTCTTCATTCATGTCGTCTTTGTATTTCTCCAAAAGATCTTTTGGATTGAAAGGGAAGCACGTTGTCAATATGATTGCAAACAAAGTGCGCATTTGATATGTCATTGTGCGTGTTTCATGCATGTGACGTTGACTTCCAGGAATTGTCGCAGGTAGTATAACCATTTTTCCCAAAACATTTCGATTCACATTGCCATCTTCACAATTGCATTACGTAAATAAATGTAGTCTTCGGAACCCAACTTGCTTTGATTTAATCGAATGTAGAGGAGACGTTCTGTTTCAATTTTCGCATACATATTAACAATGTATTAATGGAACAATGGTCGACATTTCAAGATATGATTTTCGGCACTCTCACGGATCATCAATCGATATAAATAGTATTTCATGGCATTGACTTTTTTATTCGATTCCGGTGGTGAAATTCTCGCAATTTCACTTTTCCACACGCGCAGCTAATTCCCGGTGTTTCATTCTTAAAATTGAGGGCACTGCAATACACGCATAATTGATCCATTTTTCCAATAACCAAACTTGGATGAACACTGTAATCATAATTAGCATCGTAATGAAATGCAGTAAGATTTAATTCAGCGTGCAGTGTTCGTCTGGATAGGGCAGTGGGTACTCTTTTGGAATATATTCTTGATTCCTATTGCTCGACTGTTTCAGATGAACGGGTTTGAGCATTCCGTACTCGAGTTGTTTCTATTCTTGCTTCCCGTTGCTCGACTGCTTCAGATGAACGGGTTTGAGCATTGCGTACTCGAGCGGTAGGCTGTCCTGCTCTCGTTGCTCGAATGTTTCAGATAAACGGGTTTAAGCATTGCGTATTCGAGCGGTTTACTGTCTTGCTTCTCATTGCTCGAATATTTCAGATGAACGGGTTTGAGCATTGCGTACTCGAGCTGTTTCAAGTCTTGCTTCTCGTTGTTCGAATGTTTCCGAAGCTCGTGATTATTTTTTCTTTCGTGCTTGAGGTGTAGAGAAACCATTAGCTTTCCGTTTGGGTGGCATGATTGATTTGACAGCGAAATTATTGCTTTGTGACGAATATTACAAATGCATGTAATATCTGTTCTTAGCAATGGTATTTCAAAATTAGCACAACATGTTAGGTCACACACAAAAGGAAATATCGCTGTTTGTATTGATTCAATTAATTTACAATATTCCTAAGTTAACAATTTTCACACGTTAGGATCTTTAATCTTTTACATGAAAACCTCGCACAATAGGTAGGTTCATTGTTGGCAGGAGAGCTTTATTTGGTTATTCATGAGACTGTAATTTGGTGGCTAACAAAAACAATTCATGATTCATTTTTTTCCACAATACTATTTAACCTTGCCTGTTACAACATTCGTACGCATTGTCACAGGTGAAATGGTATTATCAGGTATGACCCGTACTTATGGTCAAGTACCGCGTGGCGTTGGTGGTGTTGTGAATAGTACCGGACAGTTCCTGTCTGTGATGGTTCACTAGTCCAGGCGTTATGAATTACAACCAAGAGGACACAGAACACGAATGCATGACTAAACAACTTTTCATTAACAGTTATAAGTAAAAGATGTATTGATCCCTATAATAAGATTGTAATGTCTCTTTTCTAACTGTTAACACTTTGCTATCTATCCTTAATTCTATCTCTGACTACAGCTAGTAACGTTGTTGTTGTTGTTGTTTGTCCGTCGAAGTCGACTGGGACCATCGGGTCATCCAAAGGTTAGGTGGAGGTTGGGTTTCGGTGAGCTCGTACGTGGCTTGCTAGACAGATCCGTGCTAGGAATAATCGTTGGCACCGCAGGTTCGGGGATAGTTGCTTCAGACGGTGACCTTATGTTGCTCTCTCGGGCAAGCCTGCGTGTTTTAGCTGTGGATATCCTATTAGCTGCATGGGATTTAGCCCCCTTCTTGACAGAAGCTCTCCACCTGGCTCTGTCCTGGGCTGTCTGCATCCATTGAGTAGGGTTTATGCTGAAGGCCTTTAAATCCACTTTCAGTGAGTCTTGTAACGCTTTTTTGACCTCCTTGAGAGCAGTTGCCTATCGTGAGTTCTCCGAAGAATATCTGTTTGGGAAGCCGGTGGTCTTCCATTCGGGCTACGTGTCCCATCCAAAGGAGCTGAGACTGCATCAGAGTGGTGAAGATACTAGGTAGGTTCGCTCTATCGAGGACCTCGGTGTCGGGGACTTTGTCTTGCCACCTGATGCCAAGGAGTTTTCTGAGGCAGGTTGTGTGAAAATGATTCAGTTTCTTTGCGTGACTCTGGTAGACTGTCCACGTTTCACATCCGTAGAGCAGCGTCGGGAGGACTGCTGCGCTATAGAACTTGATCTTGGTTTCTCGTCTGATACCACTCCTGTCTTAAACAGTGCTGCGGAGCCTGCCAAATATGGCACTAGCTTTTCCGACATGACGACAGATCTAGAGAGGGTGCTGCCCAAGTAAGTAAATTTATCCACCGGGTTGAGACGCTGTCCACTGATGATGAAGTTGAGTTCAACGTAGGGCTTACTGGGAGCTGGCTGATCCATCACCTCAGTCTTCTTAGTGGGACAAAGTTGGATATATCATTAGATATATTTTTTACCTAGTAACACTACGTCTGTCACAACAGTATATATCATTAGATATATTTTTTACCTAGTAGCACTACTTCTGTCAAAACAGAACTTCCGTCAACTAATCACTCCCTCTGTCTTATGTCACGAAAAGTTCTATGTGATATACCATTCTCTAACTCCCTAGGTGGACCATGAATGCTGGCAATTAAACCATCCATACCCCTCTCATTTCCGGTCAATTAGTAACTTTCATCGCCACCATCAAAATTGTCATGCGAAGTCAGGAAAACCCGAGACATTATGTTTTGGAAGGAAACATCCCCTTAGTCTAAAAGATTATACAAGAATCTATCAACCTTACACCTTGCGCCTGTCAATACCCTCCTATAAATCAAAGCAATGTCCGTGCATCCCATAACTTATCTGAAGAAAAATGGAGCTCTGTTGTTAACCCTCGTCCCAAACATTTGTGACAAGAATGATAATGATAAAACAAAAATAAATGTTAAAATGAATGAATTAAATAAACTTCTGTTCTAAATTTAGTTTTCAAACTTAAAACTAAGATAATAATATAAATAGTACAATTCCATTAGTTTTTTGCCCCACTAAACTGTTTACCCTTATGCCTATTTAAAAGTTTATTTTTGAACACCTTGAACGTGTAGGTCACCATGCGGTTGTGAGCAGAGTTGACCCATTATTAGTCATATATCATAGGATGACAGCAAGATTTCGAGCAATAATAAATATCGGATTGTCTTCCAAAGACGGACGGAGCATAAATGAATACACTGGAAATCCCAAAATTATACAACATAAATGAGAATAGTACTTGAGCATTTCAAAATTCTACAACATACTCTTAGAATAGTCCTTAACCGTCTCAAAATTCTACAACGTAGTCTGAGAATAGTACTTAATTAAGCATCTCAAAATTCTTCAACTTAGTCTGAGAATAGTACTTAAGCATCTCAAAATTCTGCAACTTGTCTGAGAATAGTACGTAACCCTTTCAAAATTCTACAAAGTAGTCTGAGAATAGTACTTAACCCTCTCAAAATTGAACAAAATCGTACTTCAACAGTAAGTGATGAAACATACAGTGCATTGCAAGTCAAATTAAAGACCCTTCTCAAAGTAGTCTACAGACGTTTATATATATATATATATATATANATATATAGGAAGGGATTCCTGCAAGATATGAGTTTATTTAACAACTATTCCTTAACTAAAGTTGTTATATAATTTCAGATTAATAATCAAGTCGTTCCAGCCAAACACTAAACAACCCACAAGTCAAAATAGTCAAAGCCGAACAACCACATCTTTTAATTACCAATAGGGTGATTCTCATACCCTTGACACACTCACTAATTGCACTTTTCATTCATCCAATTAAGAGCACACCTTGTAAATTTGCAATTGGTTAATTTCGATAGCTGTGTTTCTGAAGACCAATTATGTGACACATTTGAACATTGCTTTAGACTCGAAGTTTTTAAGGTTAAAATAAATAAAACCATAATATTTAATTATAAGAGTTCATGCGAAGAATTATTCTTTTATTTTTTTTTTAGAAGAAGAAAATAATGTGTGGTAAAGGGATCAGGGACTTAAGAATTGTAATTAAGTTCAGAGATGTGCAAAAAAAAAGGGTGTGGTTGTGTATGTGCAGATGTGGGGGGGGGGGGGCTATCATACCTTGTAGGGTTTTTTTAATTTTATTAAACCC
>CAXITT010000291.1:884694-911350 GCA_964033795.1 Lymnaea stagnalis
ATCTATCTATCTATCTATCTATCTATCTATCTATCTATCTATCTATCTATCTATCTATCTATCTATCTATCTATCTATCTATCTATCTATCTATCTATCTATCTATCTATCTAAGAAAGTCTTTACCCATTTCTCTTTTTTTAAATTATATTTTCGTTTGTGTTAAATGAATGTGTATTGATATTCATGGGTATAATGCCCTTATCACTCATCCAAATAAGTACATAACATGTGAAATGTAAAAATTTTTTTTTACTTAAGTAAGGGAGTTACATTCCTTTAATGATTTTATTATAATTAATTTTAAACTCTTTGGGGGAGGGGGGAGTAAGTAATACGATACCGGTAGTTTCATTTCCCCAAGTCAGCACAAGATACGCCTCAGAATGATTTGGACAAATAATTAACATTCTTAGGTACATATATATCAGGGTTAGGAAAGAGGGTTGTACAAATTTACGTGGATCACAATATCTATAAATCCAATGATATTACATATGTTAAAAATAGATGCTATATTCTCATTTTAGCATTTATGAAAATAAACGGCGTTAACAAAACGGGCTTACGTTTACACCATTATACCCATTGACGTCAAAACCCAATCATTTTACACATGACAACATTTAATTTTAAAACTGGATATGGGTAAAGATTTGCTTTCAAAACATGAAAATATAGTTACGTATTTACTTTGCGAAAAGTTAAGTGGTTGTATATTGTTATGAGATTTATAAAAAATTCTGTTAAAAAAACAAAAAAAAAAGACAACCAATGCTCTTACATATCTGAAAAAAAGTTCAGAGATTCTTCTTTAGATAAAATTATTCTTTATTTTTGGATTTTTCGATATCATAGTAGAAAACAAAGACAAAAAAATGGTAAATTTTTAACAAAAATATAACTATATCAAATTCTGTAAATTTAAAATTTATATGAAATGGTATATATAGTTTTAGTTGTAAATTTAAGAATAATTTTTCTAAATTTTTAAAGAAAAAAAAATTATTTCGGGTACGAAAAGTGATAGGGTTAGGTTCAACATTGAACACTTTAAAAACACATGACATCTAAAGCATTTCTCCAGCGCAGAAATCAGTCGTCAATAAACTCCTTTAATGACATGAAGCATTTATTAGTGAATTGTAGTTTAGGGGCTTTTAAAAAAAATTATAGTAAAACTTTTAATGAGGTTAGAAACGTAAACATCATTACAGAGATACTTTTTTTTTTTTTTACAATAAGGAAATAGGATGAGTTTCGCAATATAAGGTAGAAATTATCGCAAAATGCCTTCTATTATTATTTCGATAACATGGGGTGATATTTTCTTGTATTAATATAGTTAATTGTTGTGAACGAAATGTGCAGTATCAAAATTATTTGCGAAAGGGCGGAGTACTAATCGGACATGATTAAAGAAAGTATACACCATGATTGTTTTGTTTTTTTTTTGGTTTTTTTTTTTAATTTTCAGGCACGCACCAATTACTCGATGTTACATAAAATGCATAATTTATTTGACATTTCAATTTAAAATGTTCTAGTCGGATCCTCAGTGTGTTGGTGATGGATGGCGAAAAATGTTATCATTTGAAATAGGATGCCCTCAGTGCGATCATAACGGGACATCGCGTAAGGACATTTAGATCTACGTGTGTGCTCTCTTCAACCAACAAGTTGACAATGGCTGCATTTTAAACAATGGTATTTCGTTGGTTCTTTTGTAGAAATAGTGCAGTGTGACATTAAATCGGTGTTACACCAAAACGTGCAGTGTGACATTATGCCACTGTTAGACCAAATAGTGCAGTGTGACATTATGCCACTGTTAGACCAAATAGTGCAGTGTGACATTATAACGCTGTTAGACCAAATGGTGCAGTGTGACATTATACCGCTGATAGACCACATAGTGCAGTGTGACATTATACCACTATTAGACCAAATAGTGCAGTGTGAAATTATACCGCTGGTATCCCAAATAGTGCAGTGTGACATTATACCTCTGTTAGATTAAATAGTGTAGTGTGACATTAAACCGCTGTTAGATCAAATAGTGCAGTGTGACATTAAACCGCTGTTAGATCAAATAACCCGATCCAGTGGGATCCCGATCACGCTGGATCTCGATCACGGTGAGTCATCCCGATCCCGGGGGAATCCTAATGCCGGATCGAGCACGATCTCGGTAGGATAACGATCCCTGTGGGTTCCTGATTCTGTTGGGTTACGGTTTTTCTGGTGTGATCCCGCTCCTGGTTGGATCTTAATACCAGACTTATCCCGTTTCCCAGTGGAATACCGATACCGGTGTGATCCCTGTCACGTCGGGATCCAGATACCTATGGTATCCCGATACCGGTCACATCCCGAGCCAAGTAGGATTCCCGAGACTGGTGGGTCCCGTTTCCTTTTGCGATCCCGTTACCTGGTGGGGTCCTGATCTTGGTGGGATCCCGTTACCCGGCGGGGTCCTGATCTTGGTGGGATCCCGTTACCCGGCGGGGTCCTGATCTCGGTGGTATCCCGTTACCCGGTGGGGTCCTGATCTCGGTGGGATCCCGTTACCCGGTGGGGTCCTGATCTCGGTGGGATCCCGTTACCCGGCGGGGTCCTGATCTCGGTGGGATCACGTTACCCGGTGGGGCCCTGATCTCGGTGGGATCCCGTTACCCGGCGGGGTCCTGATCTCGGTGGGATCCCGTTACCCGATGGGGTCCTGATCTCGGTGAGATCCCATTACCCGGCGGGGTCCTGATCTTGGTGGAATCCCGTTACCCGGCGGGGTCCTGATCTCGGTGGGATCCCGTTACCCGGTGGGGTCCTGATCTTGGTGGGATCCCGTTACCCGGTAGGGACCTGATCTCGGTGGGATCCCGTTACCCGGTAGGGACCTGATCTCCGTGGGATCCCGTTACCCGGTGGGTTCCTGATCTCAGTGGGATCCTCTTCTCCAATGGGATTCCGTTTGCTGATAGGATCCGAATTTGATCCCGTTACTGAATGGGATCACGTGAATCATGCATTTCAATTTACTCGTTCCCTTTTTAGGATCATGTTCCCGGTAGGATTATGAAGGGTACATTTAGAGCAAGCCCCATGAAGGTAAAGAAATGAACAGAACTAAAGTAACATAATCAAGTTTAGGTATGCTAGAGTTTGGTCAAGATCAATCTATTTGTGTAGAAGTATATGTTAATAATTTTATTTATTTAGTTTAGGAAAATTATATAATGTTCATAACACTCTCCTCCTCCTATAAAATGCATTATTTAGATCAGAATATGTTAATAATTTTATTTATTTAGTTTAGGAAAATTATATAATGTTCATAACCCCCCCCCCCCCGCCAAAAATTCCTTTCGGATAATGAATAATAATGTGCTTTTATTGGTCAAGATCCATCAATTCATGTACACGTGCCATGTTTGGTCAAGATCCATCAATTCATGTACACGTGCCATGTTTGGTCAAGATCCATCAATTCATGTACACGTGCCATGTTTGGTCAAGATCCATCAATTCATGTACACGTACCATGTTTGGTCAAGATCCATTAATTGATGTACACGTACCATGTTTGGTCAAGATCCATCAATTGATGTACACGTGCCATGTTTGGTCAAGATCCATCAATTCATGTACACGTGCCATGTTTGGTCAAGATCCATCAATTTATGTACATGTGCCATGTTTGGTCAAGATCCATCAATTGATGCACAACGATTTTCCCGTGGCGCTTGTAAAATGGAAAGATAATAAATCTGTTCACTTAGTGTCCACGACAGAAGGGGTCGCTCCAACACTTAGTGTCCACGACAGAAGGGGTCGCTCCAACACTTAGTGTCCACGACAGAAGGGGTCGCTCCAACACTTAGTGTCCACGACAGAAGGGGTCGCTCCAACTGATCAGAGTTTACGATGGTCCAAATAGGAAAAAAACCACAAATAGTTGTTCAGCTCCCATTAAAAAAAAACAGTATAATCACAACATGGAGGTGTCGACACGTGTGACCGATTTCTGAACTATTATCCGACTCGAGCCAGAACGTCCAAACGGCATATCAGGGCAATCTTCCATGTGTCGGACCTAAATACCGTCAATGCATGGTTTCAATGCCAAGAAGACGCGGAGCAACTAAGCCTAAAAAATGTGGAAGTCATTTGATTTCAAAATGTATGTTGCCAATCCTCTCATTGACCTAGAGTCTGGTCATAGTTTAGAAGAAAGCCCTCCTTAATCTGATGAAGTCAGAATTGAAACAGATTAAGGGAAAAAAAATAGTCCTTGTGCCCAGTCCAGGTCTGCGTTATCAACAAGCTGCCCATCTCCCAGAAATTCTAGATGTCGATTCAAATTCTTTGTCAAGATCTCACAGAGACGGATGCTCAGCTAAACTCATGGTGTGCTGTTTAACTTGCAAAGTTTTTTTTTGTTTGGTTGCCGACAGGAACTGCTACAAACTCTTCTATACCAATTCCACCGAAAAGACCCTTTTTAAACTTAATTCATTAACTTTGAAATTTAATTTTTTTTTTTTTTTTATGTACCGCACGTCAAAAAAATTATTCGGATCACGGTGTCCAGTGGACTGCAAATCAAATAAATCAAATTAAAAATTTTGTGTGTGAATTTTTTTTTTTTTTGTAACATCCCTAACAGCACAATAAAATAGGCATCAAGTTGATTTCACTCTTACTTGCCTTTCGAGACACAGGAGGTTAATGTACCGCACGTCAAAAAAATTATTCGGATCACGGTGTCCAGTGGACTGCAAATCAAATAAATCAAATTAAAAATTTTGTGTGTGAATTTTTTTTTTTTTTTGTAGCATCACTAACAGCACAATAAAATAGGCATCAAGTTGATTTCACTCTAACTTGCCTTTCGAGACACAGGAGGTTATAGATATGATAGAATCTTGTGATAGGCCTACACGTGATGAATACTTGTGAAATTAAAGTTTGTTCAAGTTGTGATTAGATATCTACAAGCCCTGCTCGCTAATATTAGCATACATGATGTTTTTGTAACATGAAACATATTTTTTTGCTCACAAATTGTATTTCTATAAGATTTGAAATATTCAATATATTCAAGTGTACCGTGGGCCTATATTTTTTTTTTTTTAAATAACAATACAAATACATAAATTAAAAAATCCAGCAAACTCAACATTTGAGATATTGTCTGTCAAATAACGTCACTGTTTGTGTTTCACATAACACAACAATTTAACTCGTTTCATGGGTGAGTACAAACATGGAAATATGAATCAGGTATCTAATGTAACAGATGAGTCATCGTTATTATTTAGTTAATTACGAAATTGTTTTCACCAAAGAGCTACTGATTGTTTTGATCATTCGCCTAAAAATGGCCATCCGACCTATACCAACATGTAAAAGCATTAAAATATTTAAAGGTGTCCTTTTGAAATTATCTATAATTTATACTGATTCGATAGGCAGTTTAATTCGTTGCTTTAAATCTTAACTATATAAATTATTCAGTTTTAATCATTTGATATTTAAATTTTATTTTTAAAACTTAAAATGGCCTCTTTCAAATGGATTTTCGTATCTTGTTTACATAAGTATAGCATTTTGTGTGTTCTTAACTTTGAATCTAAGTATAGCTCAAACAATTGAAAACAAAAGAGCGTGGCGGTATAGGAGATTGGACAAACACATTCTGCCCATAAAGTGGAGTGTAATCTCAAATTATAAAATTTTATTAATTATTTAACTGTAAATTACTTTGTAAAAATGAAAGACCTAATAGCACATATGTTAAGCAAAAATTATCAGTTAAAAACGAAATGGGAACAGCTCCCACTCATAATATATTAGTGCACTTGTCAAGTCCTGAAATATAATGCATGCGAAATAACACAGGTTTACCCTCATCTGTAATCCTTTTCCATTATCTCCAGCAGGAATCCGTCCTGTTTAATATTCATTTATTTAAGAAACACATGTACATTGAAAAAGTATTTTTTATGATAAATAACATAACCTTACGTGTTGTTCCTCAAACCGACGTGCGCATAACTGATGTCTAAATATTAATTTCAAAGAAATACGTAATAATTACAGAACATTAAAACATTGTAATATTTTAGTTATTATATTTTTTTAAAATTATTTTTATATGAAAATAAAATATTTACGGTAAAATTCATTTTGTAAAATTCCTAATAAAGTCTAGGTTAAATTAAGTGTTGACAGTATGAATCACGTATGAAACATAACTAGGTAAGAATGTAGTTTAGAGTTTAGATCATGCTTTAAATATCTAATATCTATTTTCTCAGTGATTTTACATGTACCAAAAGTACTTATAAAGGTTATGAAATATCACCACTAAGTTTTGTAAGGACAGTGTATTTATCACGAATAACTAATTTGAATAGATTGAATCAATTATTTTATTTATCTAAATTTTGCAAAATCTGATGTCCGCTATGAGAAGAAACGTACCACAATTTTTTTGGCCAATCAGAGACTCAATTACGCTATCGCCAATGACCCAAGACATTTTATTTTTTCATAATAACAATATAAAAACACTTTTTCTAGTATTTAATATAAAAATGTATTTCTACAAACAAAGAATTAATTTGTGTATTGCAAATAGGAGCCTAACTTGATTATACGTTACAATACAGCACACATTTTTTAAAACAATAAATGACTTAAAATTTATTAATTGTTCTGGATTAAAAATGAAATATCTTAAATTTTGAATATGCCAGAGAAATGTTGTTGTTTTTTCCCCAATATCATTGTTCACAACATTAAAATAATTCTTAGATAGCACAATGCTTTTCCTTAATGGGTAAATGACATTATAATGCTCACTAATGGAAACTTACTGTTGTACGTTTAAGAATACTGTTAAAATTTTAATGTTATTTAAAATCGATTTTATTTTTCTTTTGTTTTTATCCGGGGAATTAGCACGTCAAAAAATGTTCATGTTAACTCTCTAAATGAGATACAGCTTTAAACTTTTTAAAGGGTGGGGGGGGGGGGCACAAAAAAATCGATTAACTTTCCAGGGGGGGGGCAAAAAATTTTTTGTAATTTTTCAATATAGTTTTAATTTATTGTAGCGTATTTGTATGGTGAACGAACGGACAGTACATCAGATTATTTACTTTTTTTTTATTTTCTTTTTACACAAAAAAATCGATTAACTTTCCAGGGGGGGGGCAAAAAATTTTTTGTAATTATTCAATATAGTTTTAATGTATTGTAGCGTATTTGTATGGTGAACGAACGGACAGGACATCAGCTTAGTTACTTTCTCTTTATTTTCTTTTTACTTTAATACATTTTTTGTCCATTTTTGTCTAACAAAATTGTATCCAATCAATCCAGGGGCGCAAGTGCACCCCTTGCCCCTGCCTGCGGGCGCCCATGGATATAGCCTAAATACATCTTCAGGGACAGGTTGCGGTGTGAGAAAGGAGCGGTCTGCCTCGGGTGGAAGTTTTTAGGGTGGTGGACTTGATCCACTTAAATTTAAATGGATATTTTATCATGTTGCGTTTAATGAACTATTAATCTAATCAACTTCAATTTTTGTTGTATTTTATTTCCAGTTGTTCTTGTTGGCACTACATTTACCGATGAAAAATGTGACACCACGGACGACAAACTGTATATTATAGCAGATTTAACGACAAACTCCTATTCTGCCATGAGAAACGTCGTTGTTTTTGTCCGATATATTCACTCAAAGAGAAAAGTTGCTTCCAACAATTTTGACGTATATTTTATTGAACCATTTCAAGAGAAATCAATTCAATTCGACCAATTCAACAACACAGTGAACCACGTTTTGTCAGTGATACAACACTTTGTGAGATCCGATGCCTTCAACGGATATATTCGCCCTGACTATTCAGAGCTCTCCAAGGTCTTGAATTATACAGAGCAAGTTATAGCAGATGACACGGCACGGCGTAGTCTTGTTAAAGGTTTTGTCATTGCTGGATTTTTATTCTGTGACCATTATTGTCCAGAGACAGTCCAATTCTTCAAAACAAGAAATACAACTTTTGGTGCGAAACATGTAATACTGTTTCTTAGTACGAATCACAAAGAATCAAACCCGATATTTTACGAAGAAAATTTCATGTATGTATATATTTACAAAAAATTTGTAAATTATTTTTTAAATATTTTAAATCTCTTATGTGAAGAATGTTCTGATGGATGGCTTAGTTTTAAAGACAATAAAGACAATATCAGTAGCACATGTTACAAGGTTTTCAGATCAAACACATCGTTAAACTGGGTTAATGCTAGAAAACTTTGCGGCACAGAAAATGCTGACTTTCCTGTTATAGAAACGAGGGAAGAATTGATGTTTGTTAATAAGATTCTACACAGTTATAATCTGGAAAATAATTTGGTTGGACTGGCGGAAGATGTGATTCCTGTTGGACTGACCAATCGGTATAATTCAATCAAACGATTCCAGTGGATAAATGGACAACCGTTTCTTTTATTGTCGATAAAATTTGATGTAACGAGTTTTCCCACGTCTGATTGTGGGGCATTTCATTATTCAAAAAACAATGCATCAAAAAATGTGATAGCTAGAGGGGGTGATGACATACTTTGGGTGTTTGATGAGTGTGATAAAATGAAGACGCAAACAATTGCATGTGAGAAATACATAAAAAACTCGGTTTATTTTGTTAATGAAACTGTTCAAAATAATAATGGACTTTTGATAAACCAAATTATATTAAAACAAAACAATGAATTTTATGCAGATGACAGTCTATTGGGCAGTGCATTGTATTCTATTTTGCATTTAGAACTATCTGTAAATTCATTAAATGATGCAAAATATGTCAACTTAGTGTTTGATTGTGGAAATGGATTAAATTTTATATTGTATATTCGTGTTTGTGACGGTCAAGTAGATTGTACAAATGGTAGAGATGAAGAATACTGTGAATATCCTGTCATATGGAGAGGGCAAAGTTGCGACACTTTGCAAGGCCGCCCTAAACACGACGATGAAGGATGTGGTGAATGTCAGGGAAGCAGATGTTCTGATGGTACATGTGTACCTAAGCATTGGTTGTCACGGGACGGTGAAAACTGTTTGTTGTATAATACAACTGATGGAACAATGTTTCTTAATGTATCTGAAAACTGCGGAGAAAATTGTAATTTCATTGAAAAATTTATTCATGAAATTGTGATTTGTAATTTTGAAAATGGTTTTAAGTCACGTTTGCAAGTCAGCAATAATTTAACTATGTCATCAAACATCAGGTGGGCCCCTAAGTGTCTTTACATCAGGGGTCGCAGTGGAAACCCTCTTGGCTGTCCTGATATGACCCACTTAAATGATTGTGAACACTTTGAATGCCCTGATACCTTTTTTAAATGTCATAAATCTTATTGCATTCCAATTCACATGATACGTGATAATATAATGGACTGTGTCTATGGTGAAGATGAATTTTCTAGCATTGACAATACAAATTTCTTATTTCACTGTAAAATTCATTTCGGATCTACTTTCCTTCACCCATTGCAAGTCTGTGATGGAATCGCCCAATGTCCATTAGGTGATGACGAGCTCAACTGTAACTTCAAATGCCCCCGTGGCTTTAAGTGCATTGGGGGAGGAGTTGTGGTAGGAAACTATTCAGAAATCGGTGTCATTAGATCTTTTGACATTTTTGATTGGAGAAGTAGATATCTGAATGTTTCCGGCATCGATCTGTCCAATCTTGAAGAAGCCTACGGTTTACCTCATTTGTTGGAGCTACAAGCGTCACATTGCAATATAAGTCACGTTGAACTCATTTTAAATCAGTATTTTAAATATAATGTTTTTACAGTAAATCTAAGTTACAATAACATTCTTAGACTGGACAAATACGGAAGTTTGTTGAATTTGAGGAACCTCAGGTTTCTAAGTTTAGCATCAAACAGAAATCTTTCACAGATTGAAAAATATAGTTTCAGTTTAGAAAGGTTGCACACACTGGATGTTTCCTTCACAAATATTTCAGTTTTGGATTTTGAATCAACTTTTCCACCCATAAAATTGCGGTACTTGAATTTATTTAATACTAAAACTAATAAAATCCTGGGGTCTTTCTCTAAAGAAGATTATTTGGATTTTCTTGATGTCCGCCAAACTTTGCTTGAACAACAAACAGTGAGTGAATTGTTTAAAGTAATTCAAATAAAACAACATTTTTTCACTGATAATTTTAAATACTGTTGTCCTCAAATTATTGGCTTAAAGACGCCTAGACATGTGTGTCATGGGCCATCTAGTGGCATATCTTCATGCGAGGATCTTTTAAATGACGCGGTGAAACGAACACTCTTGTGGCTAGTCGCCATCATCTCCATTTGTCTAAACATCATCGTCTTGATATTCAGATCTGTTTATGAACGTGGTGTCTTGAAAAAAGGTTATGGAGTTTTTATAACGAACCTCGGTGTTTCTGATTGTATCATGGGAATTTATATGTTGATTATCGCTGCAGTCGATGTTAAGTTCCGAGACATGTATGTGCTTCATGAGACAGATTGGCGTCACAGTATTTTATGTAAGACAGCTGGGTTTCTGTCAACACTGTCAAGTGAAACTTCTACATTCTTCGTTGTACTCATAACGTTAGACAGATTTTTGGGGATACGGTTTCCGTTTGGAGAGTACAGGCTAACAAAATGGGTTATTATTATATCAGTTGCCATGTCCTGGGTTATTGGGTTCATTTTAGCTTTAATTCCTATCGTGTATCAACAATGGACGATCTACTCATCTAACGCCATGTGTCTTTTTTTACTGCTGACTACCAGCAGGCAGCAAGGTTGGCAGTACGCAGTTGGCGTTTTCATTGTCTTAAACTGCATTTTATTTATATGTATAGCCCTGGGTCAAGTTTTGATATTTTGGTCATTGTCCAGAAAACGTATGACCAATAACATTGCCCACGCGACAAGAAGAGAACAGGACATCATCGTTGCTAAGCAACTGTTCCTCATAGCGCTCTCAAACTTCCTTTGCTGGTTGTCTATCTGCGTCATCGGGCTAAGGTCTTTAAACGGATATGAAGCGAGCCCTGACACGTACGCCTGGTTCGTTATATTTGTTCTGCCTTTGAACGCCGCCGTCAATCCTCTCATATACACAATACCGGTGTTATACAAGAAATGGCTTCGTTTCAAACGAGGCGTTGGTCACTAACAGTGAAGACTAGATAATACATTTATCTGCTACCATCTAGCTGGACATGTATATTTGCTAATTCTATTAGTAGTCATTACTGTAACATAAGATATGATATTTAGCTATGTTTTGTCATATTTAAATGTTAAAATTATATTTTTATTGCTAACATGTGTTGTACATACTATATTTGTATTCATTAAACAAATAAGATATTTATGTGGACGTCATCGTAACATTACTATTTTGGTCAAGTAGTATGTGGTAATATTAGATGTATTCTTTTACATTATATGTGAAACAGTTGTAAAATATGGTGATGATATTAGATGTGTTCTTTTACATTATATGTGAAGACAGTTGTCAAATATGGTGATGATATTAGATGTATTTTTTACATTATATGTGAAGACAGTTGTCGAATATGGTGATAATATTAGATGTATTTTTTACATTATATGTGAAGACAGTTG
The DNA here is from genome assembly GCA_964033795.1 of Lymnaea stagnalis. Classification (NCBI taxonomy): domain Eukaryota; kingdom Metazoa; phylum Mollusca; class Gastropoda; family Lymnaeidae; genus Lymnaea; species Lymnaea stagnalis. The sequence goes on from CAXITT010000291.1 coordinate 896,395, forward strand.
TCAAATATGGTGATAATATTAGATGTATTTTTTACATTATATGTGAAGACAGCTATCAAATATGGTGATGATATTAGATGTGTTCTTTTACATTATATGTGAAGACAGTTGTCAAATACGGTGATCATAATAGATGTTTTCTTTTACATTATATGTGAAGACAGTTGTCAAATATGGTGATAATATTAGATGTGTTTTTCCTATATCTGTGAAGACAATTTTCAAATATGGTGATACTATTAAGTGCTCTTTTATATTTTATGTAAAGATAATTGCAAAAGATTGTAATAATATTAGATTTGCTTTTTAAATAGTATGTGAAGACAATAAAGCACTAAATATGGTGATAAAATTAAATGTGTCTTTATATTATATGTGAAAACAATTTTCAAACAAATATTGTGACAATTATAAAATGTTTACATTGTGTATCAGGAAAAGAAAACGCATCAAAGTAAAGTTTATCTGTTTCGATGCACATTTACATCATGTGACAATTTATTTTCTTGATAATATTTATTTAAATTACAACTCACTTTATAGCAAACATTTAGTCAAGTGTTATATTTTATTAATATTTTTATATTGAGTGTAATGTAAATTTATAATTAAATTCAAGAAAATGTAATACATTTATCTCGCCTTTTATTGCTTGCTTTCTTATAGCCTCTAAACTACATGATGGTTCCTTCATTCCATAACTTTTCCAGTAATTTCTTTTGTATGGAATTTCAACTTGAAAATAATAAATTCTTTTTTTGTTTAATACCCTAATGTAAATGGCAGACATATTTGTCAGAAATAAATCAAATAGTGCTACAAAGCGATACGTGCAGTAAAAATAAAATGAATCCTAAAAAAAAAATGCCACAGAGTTATCCTAGCATTTTAGATGTAGACAATGACTAAACGGTTAATCCTTTTAGGAAATATATATTAAAATTAATTTACTTTACTTTCTGGGGAAAAAAATTATCATGTGTCCTAAATATTTAAACATTGGAAAATTATTTAAATAAACCTGTCCGGTGCCATTAATACATTTATTTTAAAGCATTTAAGGTAATTTTAGAAAATTTATAACGACAGTTGCAATTAAATTTTTAGAAATTTTCATAAATTCTTATGCTTTTAGCCTTTTGAAAATCGAACTTGTGAAACGAGTTTTACTTGTAGCACATTTCAAATATGTTAAAACATCACGATAACAAAGAATCATTCAACACAATAGAGCATTGATTCTTGTCTAGTTCTGGGTCTGGTAGTATTCGTTGTTGCATCCATGTACTGGCATCTGTGCAACGGTTGGGGTATGATGTTGCTATTCTAACAGCTCCTAGCTGATGCCAAGGCAGCCTTGAAGCTTTCGACCGATGTCGAGTCCACAGTGGCATTGTCCAGGTGGTTCCATGCTATTATTGTGTGTGGGAAGAAAGATTGTTGATACTGTACAGTGTAGCACTTAGGCACTTTGAAGAATTTGCTATTGTTTCTGGTGTAATGGTACCACAAGAGTATAGAGCGATCATCTGGCACCCACACCTTAAGCAAGCTGTTCAGTCAGCGTTTTGCTCTGATCAATCTACTCGGTTTCTGTGGGGTGAGGTACGTGTCTGCTGGGACGGCCGGCATCAGTCCCATGAACACTTTATATAAGAATATCAGGCGGAGCCCCTCTCGCCTGTCTTTAAGGGGAGGATGTCAGATCTTTTTAAGAGGCCAGTGACGAAGCCAGAAGTGGTGGATTTGTAGTCTCGAGCGATAAAACGCACCGCATTACGTTGAATTCGCTCTGTCTTGTCCACATCTTGCTTAAGGTGTGGGTGCCAGATGATCGCTCCATACTCTTGTGGTGGATGGACAAGTGCAGATAGGCATTTCGTTTGCAGGAAGTTGGACAGTGGCGCAGATTTCTGCGGATGAAACCTAGGGTGGAGTTGGCTTTTTTTGAAATTTTGTTTATATGGGGTGACCATTTTAGATTATTTGAGAAATATAGTTATTGAAGTTTTGAAATGTGACAAAGCCTTTAAGTATATTAAGCAGATACAGACAATTTGTGGAGATAAAATAATAAAAGTTAAGCTGCAGTTACAATTAAACAGAATACAAAGGTAAAACAAAACTTACACAGTGAAACGGAACTTTCAGCTGAGAGTCTCCCTGAGCGTCGATACCAAGCACAACAATATCTATATAAATAAAAATGAATGTTTGTATGTATGTCTGTCTGTATGTCTCATATGCGCTCCTACACCATTCATGCGATTGCGACAAAACTTAAAACATTTGTTTTCCATATAACCGGCCATTTAACTGAGTCATTAAAAACCTTAATGTTCTGTCCCTAGACGTTGGCCCTTAATTCGGTTTTTTTCTTATATGTGATTGTAAAATTTTTTTCCACATGCGCTCCTACACCATTTATCCAATTCATATAAAACTTTGGTAAAATGTTGCGAGCATGTTCATAAACATTTTTTAAATATTACAATTGTTTTAAAATATTCAGTTTTGAGCCAGGGGCTTCATATTCGTTTTTCCTAATTTGAGCTATATAAATATATTTTCAAACCGTATGCGCTCCTACACCAATCATGCGATTGCTACAAAACTTAGTGAGTTGTTGTCCATGCGCAAATGCATTTTACTGTATTATTTAAACACTTTTAAAAATATTCCGTTTTCGGCCGTTGGCCCTTAATTCGTATTTTTCCTAATATGAGCTTTGTAAAAAATAATTTTCATATGCGCTCCTACGCCATTTTTTCGATTCCGATAAAACTTTGGTGAGCTGTTGCAAATATGTCCATAAAGGTTTCTAAATTATTACAACCGTTTTAAATTATTCATTTTTTAGCCAGGGGCCTCATATTCGTTTTTCCTAATATGAGCTATATAAATATATTTTCAAACCGTATGCGCTCCTACACCAATCATGCGATTGCTACAAAACTTAGTGAGTTGTTGTCCATGCGCGAGTTCATTTTACTGTATTATTTAAACACTTTTAAAAATAATCCGTTTTCGGCCGTTGCCCTTAATTCGTATTTTTTCTTTATGAGCTTTGTAAAAAATAATTTTCATATGCGCTCCTACGCCATTTATTCGATTGCAATAAAACTTAAAACTTTGGTGACATGTTGGAAGCGCGGCCGCAAAGGTTTTCAAGTTATTATAAAATTTTCAAAATATTCCAATTTTAGCCAGCGGCCTTATTTACGTTTTTTTCTCATACGAGCTATATAAATATAATTTAAAACCGTATGCGCTCCTGCATCATTCACGCGATTGCGACAAAACTTTGACGAGTTGTTATCTATAAACATAACCTTTCATTGACTCAAATTCTTATTTTTTTCTTATATGCGCTTTGTAAAAAATAATTTTCTATGCGCTCCTATACCATTTTTCAGAATGCGATAAAAATTTAGTGAGATGTTGTTCTATCGCCCACAAAAATTCTTAAATTACTACAACCGTTTTTCAATATTCAGTTTTGAGCCAGGTGCCCTATGTTTGTTTCTTACAAAATGAGCTATATAAATATATTTTCAAACCGCATGCGCTCCTACATCATTTATTTATTTATTTATTTAGGCATTTTTATATAGCGCTTATCATAAAGCTCTAAGCGCTTTACAATAATTAAAACATGTAAACTAAGTAAATACAAATGAGACACTAGGATTGTAACTACTATTCTATAGAAACAATGAAAATGGCTATAAAACGAGGACACTTTGACACTTCAGGATCAACCCGAAACTGAAAATGAGGTAGGGCAAGGAGGGTGCATCACAGGTCATAGGCGGACCTAAACAGATGAGTTTTAAGGGACTTTTTGAAACTGGACGAGGTTTCACTATGACGTATATGGAAGGGGAGCTGGTTCCAGAACGTGGGCCCATGGAAGCAGAAGGAGCGTTCACCGATGGTCTTAGTTTTAGTTCTTGGGATTGAGAGGGTTCTACTGTCAATGGAAGAACGTAGTTGTCTTGTGGGGATGTAAGGAAGCAACAGTTCAGAGAGATAGACAGGAAAGTGAGGGTCAGTGAACGAGTTGAAGCAAAGATTGGCAGACTTGTATTTGATGCGAGAGGATATTGGAAGCCAGTGGAGTTGCCGCATGTGTGGTTGAATGTGGTCATGTTTCTTTGATTTAAAAATGAGTCTGCATGCTGAGTTCTGTGCCTTCTGAAGTTTTTCTATGTGGTGTTGAGGAATGCCTGCGAGAAGAATGTTACAGTAGTCAAATTTTGAAAGAATGAGTGAAGAGACGAGAGTTTTTGTGGCATCAAAGGAGAGGAGGTGTCTAATGGTGCTGATTTTTCTAATTTCGTTATATGCTGATCTGCATATATTCGTGACATGTTTGTCCATGGAGAGGGTGTCCGTAAGCGTGACTCCAAGGTTTCTGGCAGAGGGAGAGAGTGTGATGTCAGAGTTGCCAATAGATATAGAAGAAGGAGCGAATGGAGGGAGAGGTTTGTTTTGAGAGTGGATGAGAAGGATTTCCGTTTTATCATCATTTAGCTTCAGTTTGTTGCAAGTCATCCAACGCTTTACATCGTCCACGCACTCCTGTATGCGAAGGATTGTGGCATCAAGTTGATCAGGAAAGCAAGAGTCACTGATTTGAGTGTCATCAGCAAAGGATTGACTGGAAACTGAGTGGTGGCTAATGAGAGATGATAGAGGTTTAGTGTAGAGGATGAAAAGGACCGGCCCAAGGACCGATCCTTGAGGAACTCCAATAGACAGGGCTGAAGGTTTGGAAGAGCGGTTGGAAATAGAGACTTTTTGAGTTCTGTCAGAAAGATATGATTGAAACCAGTTTAAAGCTGAGCCAGTAAGTCCGAAAGAAAGATGAAGGCGGTCAAGAAGAATCTGGTGGTCAATGGTATCAAATGCAGCAGAGAGATCTAACAGAGTGAGAATAGAGAGTTTGCCATCGTCCATCGCGCGCAGGAGGTCACTCATGACTCGGACCAGTGCTGTTTCTGTGCTATGACCAAGTCGGTAGGTGGACTGAGAGGAAGGATAGAGATTGCGAGAATGAAGATAGCCAGAGAGCTGAGAGAGTATGAGTTTTTCTATGATTTTTGAGAGAAAGGAGAGGTTGCTGACGGGGCGGTAATTCTTGAGTGTGTTTGGATCAAGTGAGGGTTTCTTTAGGAGGGGCAGGACAATCGACCGTTTAAAAATGGGAGGGAATATGCCAGAGAGAATCGAAGAATTTATGATGGAGGTGAGTGCTGGGAGGAGGACGTCAAGGCATTCTACAAGCAGTGGGACGGGGATAGGATCGAGGGCACAAGACTTGGGAGCAGACCTGATGATGACTCACCTCACCTCATCCTCAGTCACAGGCAGAAAACTATCAAATGATTCTGTCTGACTAACGTCCTCCGAGAACGGTGAGGAAGGTGTAGAGGTCGCGCTGTCTAGCTCCTCCCTGATCGTTTGCACCCTGGTGATGAAAAAGTCCACAAAGGCGTCAGGGAGTTGCTCTGGTGTAATGTCGGTAGGGAGGGTGAAATTCGTGCTGTTACCAAGGAGACGGTTACTAGCGCTGAACAACGCCTTGGTTGATGCACATGATTCGACCTTTGAGCTCCAGTAGTCATCCTTTGCCCTATGTACAATCTCTGCCAACGCATCTTTCGCTGTCCAAAAGATCTGTCTGTCGACACTCAGAAACATCATTCAAGCGCTTGCGATAAAACTGAGGTGAGTTGTTGTCCAAGAGCCAGAGCATTTTTCTAAGCCATTATAACTCTACTAAAATATTACGTTTTTTTGGCAATCGCCCAAAATTCGTGTTTTTTTCCATACATTTGGAGCTTTATAAAAAATAATTTCCGTATGCGCTCCTCTACATTATTACAATGCGATAAAATTTTAGAGAGATGTTGTGCGCGCGCCCGCCCGCAAAGGTTTCTTAAATGATTACAACCATTTTAAAATACTCCGTTTTTAGCCAGGGGTCCTATGTTCGTTTTTTTCTATATAAGCTATACAACTATAATTTTAAGCTATACAACCATAATTTCAAACGGAGCTAAAGCATGAATGGATAACTTTTTAATCAAATACAAATAGTGATATTAAATTGAGTGTGTTACATATTAAGTAGGTTTCTGAAGTAATACAACAATTCTACAATATTCCATTTGTGGAGGGGGGTCCTAAATTCGTTTTCCACACTTCTATTATCTATATAATTATAGTATGCATTTCTATACCATTCATTCGATTGTGATCAAACTGGGTCAAGTGAAATGCGCACTACCGAAAATGTTTCTAAATTAGAAAAAAACATTTTACAATATTCCGTTTGGGCCAGTGACCCTAATTTTATATGTTCTTCTAAGAGCTTTGTAACTATAATTTCAAACAGAGCTATTGCATGTGTGAAAGTAGCTGAATCCGCCGGCAAATTTTTCAAATTTAGTACACCCATTGTACAATATTCCAATTAGGGCTGGGGACACTAAATTCAATTTATTTTCTTAAATGAGCTTCATCAATTAAATTTATAACGGAGATATCAACACTACCACCCTTGAACAAATGACACATTTGTAGTAAAGCAGAGAAAACCCGATTTTACATTTTTAGTGTAGAGAGTATTTTTGTTATGTGTATAACTAAGCTTCAATTTTGTGACGCATTTTAGAATCGGAAATGACATCGAAATCGCGTTTTTTTTTTCCAACTAAGAGTATTTCTTGAATAGAGTCTTATAATTTCGGAGTTGTTTTGTGTTATGTAAGTACATTTTACACCAATCGATGGTTTCTCAAGTAATTAAATAACACACTTGACAGCGTAGATATTGAACTATGGTCATTTTTTACCGCTGGAATTTACGATTTATAAATTAATGAGAAACTATACAACTGGAAATCTCCTGCCAACAATGAACGTACCTATTGTGCGAGGTTTTCATGTAAAAAGATGGGAGATCCTAACGTGTAAGAATTACATTCACCATCAAAACCATTATCATTGTTGGTATCAGGTGACAATAGCCAATCGAAACATTTCTTGGCAAACATACGCAAATGCAATTCATGTTTCCAAATGACATCGTTCGGTGCAACAAATATCGTGTGCGAGAATTACATGCCAACATTTAAAGTAAAGTGAAAGGCCAAATTTACCATCGTGTAGGATCTCTGATGCCAATGCCAAACACAGATCACAAATGTCTTCAAATGATTTCATGGGGAATACTGATGAGCAAATCGATCAACGTTGTCATATCAATACGGGCACTAAACGAGAAATCGTCGCTGCAATGCAAACGTTATTTTTGAAACACAACGAATTAATTCAAATGTATAGAGTTGCACTTGAAAAGATGCCGACTGATGAATACAAAGTCATAGTTAGAGCAGACTAAACACCTGTCGGCTATCATGAAAGACAATACAATGCACCAACAATTGATGAAGTGGCGATCATTATAGTTGGCAAAGAATTAAACTCAAGTGATATAATTCTTCATCACAGAAGTGGTGATGTTCAGCGAGTCTCAGAAACTCATCGCGCATACGTTTGATTGCAGTATCCTATTTTATTTTGGCAACGAGAAGATGGATATCATTTTGACATCAAATTGAGAAATTCGAATAAGAAAGACAGTGCCATGAAATACTATTCATATCGATTGAATTCATGAGTTGGGAATGACCTCTCGGAATCGATCTGCAAACAAACTTTTCGCTCTTGATTTGCAACGAGAAACGCACTTTGATATCGAAGCATTAGGTACGGTAAATTTTTTCAAATGAATCTTCCGAAATTGGTTCCATTGAAGTTACTATTTTAAATGGAAAATTTAAACTAGGTGATGTACTTTTGCCATTCAACCCAATGATTCCAACAGATCTGCCATTTGAATTCAAACGCCTACAGTTTCCGATGCGACTCGCGTCTACAATGACTATCTACAAAGCACAGGGACAATCGCTACAAGTTTGCGGACTAAATTTGGAAAACCCATGCTTCGCCCATGGACAGATGTATGTGGCCTGCTCTCGCGTCGGAAAATCTTCTGATTTATTCGTGTATATACCAGATGGAAAAACAAGAAAAACTTTGAGTATTTAAAAGCTCTTGAAGAAACATAACATGCAAACACTTTCTTTCCTTGAGTGGCATTGCAACGCATGCCGGGTACTCGCTAGTTATCTATATCTATATATATATAAAAATGAATGTTTGTATGTCTGTCTGTCTGTATGTCTCGTATGCGCTCCTACACCATTCATGCGATTGCAACAAAACTTTAAACTTTTGTTTTCCACATAACCGGCCATTTAAATAAGTCAATAAAAACCTTATCAAAGGTTCCGTTCCTATCCGTTGGCCCTTAATTCGTTTTTTTTCTTATATAAGCTTTGTAAAATATTTTCCATATGCGCTCCTACGCCATTTATCCGATTCATATAAAACTTTGTTTAAATGTTGCGAGCATGTTTATAAACATTTCTAAATTTTTACAATCGTTTTAAATTTTTCAGTTTTGAGCCAGGGGCCTCACATTCGTTTTTCCTTATATGAGCTTTATAAATATATTTTCAAACCGTATGCGCTCCTACACCAATCATGCGATTGCTACAAAACTTAGTGAGTTGTTGTCCATACACCAGTGCATTTTACTGTGTTATTTAAACACCTTTAAAAACATTCTGTTTTCGGCCGTTGGCCCTTATTTCGTATTTTTTGTAATATGCGCTTTGTAAAAAATAATTTTCATATGCGCTCCTACGCCATTAATCCGATTCCAACAAAACATTGGTGAGATGTTGCAAGCATGTCCATAAAGGTTTTTAATTGGCTACAATTGTTTTAAAGTATTCAGTGTTGAGCCAGGGCCCTCATATTCGTTTTTCCTAAAATGAGCTTTATAAATATATTTTCAAACCGTATGCGCTCCTACACCAATCATGCGATTGCTACAAAACTTAGTGAGTTGTTGTCCATGCGCAAGTTCATTTTACTGTGTTATTTAAACACTTTTAAACATTCTGTTTTCGGCCGTTGGCCCTTAATTCGTATTTTTTCTTATATGAGCTTTATAAAAAATAATTTTCATATGCGCTCCTACGCCATTTATCCGATTGATATAAAACTTTGGTGAGATGTTGCAAGCATGTCCATAAAAGTTTTTAATTGGCTACAATTGTTTTAAAGTATTCAGTGTTGAGCCAGGGGCCTCATATTCGTTTTTCCTTACATGAGCTATATAAATATATTTTCAAACCGTATGCGCTCCTACACCAATGAAGCGATTGCTACAAAACTTAGTGAATTGTTGTCCATGCGCCAGTGCATTTTATTGTGTTATTTAAACACTTTTAAAAACATTCTGTTTTCGGCCTTTGGCCCTTAATTCGTATTTTTTGTTATATGAGCTTTGTAAACAATAATTTCCATATGCGCTCCTACGCCATTTATCCGATTGCAATAAAACTTAAAACTTTGGTGAGATATTGGAAGCACGGCCACAAAGGTTTTTAAATTATTATAAACTTTTCAAAATATTCCAATTTTAGCCAGCTGCCTTATTTACGTTTTTTTCTTATACGAGCTATATAAATATAATTTCAAACCGTATGCGCTCCTGCACCATTCACGCGATTGCGACAAAACGTTGACGAGTTGTTATCTATAAACATACCCATTCATTACAACACTTTTAAAATGTTCCGTTTTGGGCCGTTGATCCAAATTCTTATTTTTTCTTTTATGCGCTTTGTAAAAAATAATTTTCTATGCGCTCCTATACCCTTTTTCAGATGCGATAAAAATTTATTGAGATGTTGTTCTATCGCCCACAAAGGTCCTTAAATTACTACAACCGTTTTAAAATATTCAGTGTTGAGCCAGGGGCCCTATGTTTTTTTCTTACAAAATGAACTATATACATATAATTTCAAACTGTATGCGCTCCTACACCATTCAAGGGATTGCGATAACACTGAGCTTTGAGCCAGGGGCCCTATGTTCGTTTTTTTAAAACATGAGTTATATAATATAGATTTCAAACTGTATGCGCTCCTACACCATTCAAGCGATTGCGATAAAACTGAGCACGGATGGATAGCTATTTAAAAAATTACAAATAGTGACATTAAAGTGTGTGTGTGACATATCAAGTAGGTTTCTGAAGTAATACAACAATTCTACTATATTCCGTTTGTGGCCGGGGGCCAAAAATTCGTTTTCCACTCTTTTATTAACTATATAATTATTGTATGCATTTCTAAACCATTCATAACACTACCGTCCTTGAACAAATTACACATTTGTAGTAAATCAGAAAAAAACACGTTTTTCATTTTTAGTGTAGAGATTAGTTTTGTTAATTTTATAAATCAGCTTGAATTTTGTGACGCATTTTAGAATCGGATATGACGTTGAACACGTGTTGTTGTTTTTTTTAAATTAATAGTATCTCTTGAATAGAGTCTTATAATTTCGGAGTTGTTTTGTGTTATGCAAAGACATTTTATATGAATCGATGGTTTCTTAAGTAATTAAATGACACACTTGACAACGTAGGTAATGAACTATGGTAATATCGTGATTTTAACGTTTGAATTTATGATTTATGTAATTGAATGTGAAACTATACAACTGAAACTCCCCTGCCAACAATGAACGTACCTATTGTGTGAGGTTTTCGTGTATTGAGATAGAAGAGCCTAACGTGTGAAAATTATTAAAGTTAGCAATATTGTAAATTAATTGAATCAAATACAAACAGCGACATCTTATTTTGTGTGTGACCTAACAAGTTGTGTTAATTGTGAAATACCATTGCTAAGAACAGATATCACATGTATTTTTTAATATTCGCCACAAAGCAATAAATTCGCTGTCATATCAATTATGCCACCCAAACGAAAAGCTATTGGTTTTTCTACACCTCAAGCACGAAAGAAAAAATCATCACGCGCATCGGAAACATTCAAGCGACGAGAAAATAGATTGGAAACTGCTCGAGTACACAATGCTCAAACCCGTTCATCTGAAACAGTTGAGCAAAGACAAGCAAGACAAGAAACCGATCGAGTACGCACTGCTCAAACCCGTTCATCTGAAACAGTTGAGCAAAGACAAGCAAGACAAGAAACCGATCGAGTACGCACTGCTCAAACCCGTTCATCTGAAACAGTTGAGCAAAGACAAGCAAGACAAGAAACCGATCGAGTACGCACTGCTCAAACCCGTTCATCTGAAACAGTTGAGCAAAGACAAGCAAGACAAGAAACCGATCGAGTACGCACTGCTCAAACCCGTTCATCTGAAACAGTTGAGCAAAGACAAGCAAGACAAGAAACCGATCGAGTACGCACTGCTCAAACCCGTTCATCTGAAACAGTTGAGCAAAGACAAGCAAGACAAGAAACCGATCGAGTACGCACTGCTCAAACCCGTTCATCTGAAACAGTTGAGCAAAGACAAGCAAGACAAGAAACCGATCGAGTACGCACTGCTCAAACCCGTTCATCTGAAACAGTTGAGCAAAGACAAGCAAGACAAGAAACCGATCGAGTACGCACTGCTCAAACCCGTTCATCTGAAACAGTTGAGCAAAGACAAGCAAGACAAGAAACCGATCGAGTACGCACTGCTCAAACCCGTTCATCTGAAACAGTTGAGCAAAGACAAGCAAGACAAGAAACCGATCGAGTACGCACTGCTCAAACCCGTTCATCTGAAACAGTTGAGCAAAGACAAGCAAGACAAGAAACCGATCGAGTACGCACTGCTCAAACCCGTTCACCTGAAACAGTCGAGCAAAAGAAAGCAAGAAAAGAAACCACTCGAGTACGCAATGCTCAAACACGTTCGTCTGAAACAGTGGAGCAACGAGAAACAAGACTGGATTCCGTTAGAGTCCGCACTGCTCGATCTAGACGAACACTGCACGCTGAATTAAGTCTTAGTGCATTCCATTACGATGCTAATTATGATTACAGTCTTCATCCAAGTGTGGTTATTGGAAAAATGGATCAATTATGCGTGTATTGCAGTGCCCTCAAATTTAAGAATGAAACACCGGGAATTTGCTGCGCGGGTGGGAAAGTGAAATTGCCAGAATTACATTCACCACCGGAACCATTATCAACGTTGGTGTCAGGTGAAACAAGCCAATCGAAACATTTATTGGCAAACATACGCAAGTACAATTCATGTTTCCAAATGACATCGTTCGGTGCAACAAATATCGTGTTTGAGAATTACATGCCAACATTTAAAGTGCAAGGCCAAATTTATCATCGTGCGGGATCTCTGATGCCAATGCCAAACACAGATCACAAATTTCTTCAAATTTATTTCATGGGGAATACTGATGAACAAATCGATCAACGTTGTCATATCAATACCGGCACTAAACGAGAAATCGTTGCTGCATTGCAAACGTTATTTTTGCAACACAACGAATTAATTCAAATGTTCAGAATTGCACTTGACAAGATGCCGACTGATGAATACAAAGTCATAGTTAGAGCAGACAAAACACCTGTCGGCCAACACGAAAGACAATACAATGCACCAACAATTGATGAAGTGGCGATCGTTATGGTTGGCGAAGAATTTAACTCACGTGATATAATTCTTCATCGCAGAAGTGGCGATGTTCAGCGAGTCTCAGAAACTCATCGCTCATACGATGGATTGCAATATCCTATTTTATTTTGGCAAGGAGAAGATGGATATCATTTTAACATAAAATTGAGAAATCCACAGACAGATGAGGAATCGAATAAGAAAGTCAGTGCCATGAAATACTATTCATATCGATTGATGATCCGTGAGAGTGCCGAAAATCATATCTTGAAATGTCGACAATTATTCCATCAATACATTGTTGATATGTATGCGAAAATCGAAACTGAACGACTCCTCTACATTCGATTAAATCAAAGCAAGTTACGTTCCGAAGAGTACATTCATTTACGTGATGCAATTGTGAATGATTGCAATGTGAATCCAAATGAATTGGGGAAAATGGTTATACTACCTGCGACATTTACTGGAAGTCCACGACACATGCATGAATACGCACAAGATGCAATGACTTATGTTCGTGCATATGGCCGCCCAGATTTTTTTATTACATTTACGTGCAACCCTATGTGGGGGGAAATACAAGAACTTTTGTTAACTGGACAATCATCATCAGATCGTCACGATATTACTGCGCGTGTGTTCAAACAAAAATTGAAATCTTTGATTGATTTTATTGTCAAGTATCATGTTTTTGGAGAGGCACGCTGTTGGATGTATTCCGTTGAATGGCAAAAGAGAGGATTGCCACATGCACACATTTTAATTTGGTTGATCGAAAAAGTCAAACCAGATCAAATTGATAAAGTAATTTCTGCAGAACTACCAGATGCCAACACTGATCAATGCTTATTAGAAATCGTCACCAAAAACATGATTCATGGTCCATGTGGATTACTCAACAAAAATTCACCATGCATGTCTGATGGGAAATGCACAAAACGATACCCAAGAGATTTAATTGCTGAGACTATCACTGGCAATGATGGCTATCCAATGTATCGTCGACGATCAACTGAAGATGGTGGCAAATCAATTACTTTAAAAGTACGAAACAATGATGTCGAAGTCGATAATCGTTGGGTTGTACCGTATTCACCGTTACTCTCGAAAACGTTCAAAGCACACATCAATGTAGAGTATTGCAATTCGGTGAAATCGATCAAGTACATTTGCAAATATGTTAACAAAGGAAGCGATATGGCAGTTTTTGGAGTGGAAAAAAAATCTGGATCAATGGATGAATTCTACCAACATCAACTTGGACGCTACATTAATAGAAATGAAGCAGTATGGCGCATTTTATCATTTCCAATCCATGAACGCCATCCAACAGTTGTTCATTTGGCAGTGCACCTTGAAAACGGACATCGTGTGTACTTTACAACAGAAAATGCACGTGTAAGAGCAGTGTCACCTCCGTCAACAACGTTAACTGCATTTTTCTCATTGTGCCGGAATGATATTTTTGCAAAGACGCTACTTTACTCTGAAGTGCTAACATATTACACATGGAATGCATCAGTGAAAAGTTTTCTACGTCGCAAACAGGGTAAAGCATTTGAAGAACTCCCCAATTTATATTCAGCTGACGCATTAGGCCGTATGTATACTGTTCACCCAAATAATGCAGAATGCTTTTACTTGCGATTACTGTTAATCAACGAACGTGGACCAACATCCTTCCAAGAACTGAGAACAGTAAACGGTCAAGTATGTGCCACTTATCGTGAAGCTTGCCAAGAATTAAAACTTTTGGAAAACGATGCTCATTGGGATACTTCGCTCTCTGATGCATCGAATATTGCTCAACCACAGCAAATACGCACTTTGTTTGCAATCATATTGACAACTTGCTTCCCATCCAATCCAAAAGATCTTTGGGAGAAATACAAAGACGACATGAGTGAAGACATCCTACATCATTTGCGTCCAACGAATCAAAATCCGGACATTAAATTTACACCAAACGTGTATAACGAGGCATTGGTTTCGATTGAGGACATATGTTTGGCAATCTCTAACAAAGCACTGGTAGAGTTGGGAATGACTTCTCCGAATCGATCAGCAAACAAGCTTTCCAATCGTGATTTACAACGAGAAACGCACTTTGACATCGAAGAATTAGGTACATTTGTTCAGAAGAATCTTCCAAAATTGGCTCCAGAACAACTCATAGTGTATGAAAGAATTATGCATGCAATTACCAGACAAATTGGTGGACTATATTTCCTAGATGCGCCCGGCGGAACAGGAAAAACTTTCCTAATTTCACTTATTTTGGCGACAATACGATCACAAAAAAATATTGCACTGGCTATCGCATCATCTGGAATTGCAGCAACTCTTTTGGATGGTGGCC
>CAXITT010000291.1:915855-953107 GCA_964033795.1 Lymnaea stagnalis
AATACGGGCACTAAACGAGAAATCGTCGCTGCAATGCAAACGTTATTTTTGAAACACAACGAATTAATTCAAATGTATAGAGTTGCACTTGAAAAGATGCCGACTGATGAATACAAAGTCATAGTTAGGGCAGACTAAACACCTGTCGGCCAACATGAAAGACAATACAATGCACCAACAATTGATGAAGTGGCGATCATTATAGTTGGCAAAGAATTTAACTCAAGTGATCATCGCAGAAGTGTTGATGTTCAGCGAGTCTCAGAAACTCATCGCTCATACGTTTGATTGCAGTATCCTATTTTATTTTGGCAAGGAGAAGATGGATATCATTTTGACATCAAATTGAGAAATTCGAATAAGAAAGACAGTGCCATGAAATACTATTCATATCGATTGATGATTCATGAGTTGGGAATGACCTCTCGGAATCGATCTGCAAACAAACTTTTCGCTCTTGATTTGCAACGAGAAACGCACTTTGATATCGAAGCATTAGGTACGGTACATTTTTTCAAATGAATCTTCCAAAATTGTTTCCATTGAAGTTACTATTTTAAATGGAAAATTTAAACTAGGTGATGTACTTTTGCCATTCACCCCAATGATTCCAACAGATATGCCATTTGAATTCAAACGCCTACAGTTTCCGATGCGACTTGCGTCTACAATGAATATCTACAAAGCACAGGGACAATCGCTACAAGTTTGCGGACTAAATTTGGAAAACCCATGCTTCGCCCATGGACAGATGTATGTGGCCTGCTCTCGCGTCGGAAAATCTTCTGATTTATTCGTGGAAAAACAAGAAAAACTTTGAGTATTTAAAAGCTCTTGAAGAAACCTAACATGCAAACACTTTCTTTCCTTGAGTGGCATTGAAACGCATGCCGGGTACTCGCTAGTTAGAAATACAATTCATTGAGAAATACTTCGCGCTAATGATCAGTTGACATGATCAAACTTTCGTCAAAATTACGTTAAATTTCTTTCTAGAACACAATATTTAGTAAAACATAAGTGTGCGTTCAAAAAGAAATTTGGCGAAAATTTTAAAAAAATTTGAAACGAATTTGACAAAAATTCAATGGTGTGAACTTAACATAATTAATTGTTAGACAAAGGACACACATATATCAATTTTATTCAAGGCTCAGTCGATGCCTATTCTGAATATGCCTTTAACACGGCTCTGTCATATCATACAATCCGTCAAGTTAATGGCCCATCTACCTTAAATATTTTTATTTTATATTTTTATTTGTTTTGCTGGAATTTTTTCAACTATTTAAAAAAAAATTTTTTTTTCAAAAATTAATTAATTTTTTGCAAATACATCCTTTATAAAATTTAGTTTTGAGCAATGGTGGCTTGGGTCTGAAAATATGACAGAACATGGATACAAGTGATCCATTTTATGAGATTCCCAATTAATATTGCAGCCTCAGCAGGCTTAAATCCGCATGTTTCTTTTAGGCCCTTGATTTATATTAGTGCTCTTTTTTTCACCCAGTTTTAAACAGCAGACTTATTTCACCAACTATTTATGTAAAGCAAAAGAAAATATCAGGCACCTGCGATGTATTTTTTAATCGAATTTATTTAGCGCAGTTATCGGGATTCCCCCCACTTTTTTCAAAAAACAAGGACAATCGTGAATTTTGGGTGTTAGGTTTGGGTATAGTCTAAAAATTAGAAATAATGTGTTGTCATGGGCAACGATTCTACGCGCTAATGTTTTTTCCATCTCGATAGGTTGACGGGAAGTGGGTTAATAACCCGTACTAAAATTTTGGCAGGCAGCCATACACTAACTAAAAGCGAATTTAGTAAAAGACTAACAACGTTTCATCCTGAGGCCACCATTTGATAACATCAAAAGTAAAGGATTTTTAATTTTACACTCTGTATTTCGTATCATATTAGTAGAAAGAATAATAGGCGATAGTCACTTAAGCGCGCATTTCCATTCATATTAGCGTTTCGCAAAATTTGAAGTTTGTTTGACCAGAGTTCACCGGAGGACAAGTTTTGAAATTGGATTGATAAATTATACTTTCTTTTTATTTTGTCATAAATATTCCCGTGGCGTGGAACGGCGTTTTAGGCTCGTAGTCCGTTGCTGGTCCGCGGACAGCAACTAGGGGGAATGATACTCTGTTTAACAATAAAGACTCGGAAGAAGGTTGTCTGCAGTGCTGTTAATTACAATATAAGAAGAACAAAATGACTTCACGAAAGTGTATTTCTTTTAAGTCATCTGGAGAAAACATAGTTTTTTTATATATGCTAATTTTTTTGTTACGGCGTTTCAATTCTGTAACAATGACTTAGAGATCTTCCTCTTTCCATAACATTGAGCCAAATCGTCGTTAGTTAGATCTTCATAAAAATAATTGTTATTTTTATATTTCAAATTATTATATGGAACCTTGACACCACATGGCATGTAATAGAAATGAATGGTGCTCAATCTTCAGTCTTCAGTGTAACAACTGACTTTATTTAGACCTTCTACAACCTTTTTTATACTTCTACATGAAAGATCACTCATTCCAGATGTCTACGCATTTACGTTCAAAAACATTCATGAATAAAAACAACTCATGACGTCCAGTCA
Organism: Lymnaea stagnalis; assembly: GCA_964033795.1. Lineage (NCBI taxonomy): Eukaryota > Metazoa > Mollusca > Gastropoda > Lymnaeidae > Lymnaea > Lymnaea stagnalis. Next base: position 918,476 of record CAXITT010000291.1, read on the forward strand.
TACTGTCACATCTTCCTCTTAACAATACAAGCAGTAGTCAATAAAGAAAATGGCCTGCATGCATCACTAAATCAATAGTAATACTAAAACAATATTCAATACTTCGTATGCAAAAATAACTCAATTTGCATTGCATGACACTTTACGTATTACATGTCTCTATCAAGGAAGCGTCTTGGTGGTTTTACTTGCCTGCCATATCTTGTCATCACCTGTGCTGGAATAGGTTGTGCTGTAATAGGATTTAATGGCACTTCGTAGAGATATTTTCACCATAGCCTCTTTTACAACCTCTGGGTTGGTGAGTTGTGGTTCATGTGTTGTATCAGGACAGTCCAGTTCAAATAAATCTGGTGTACTGCTTTGCCTCTTTTTCTCTTTTAACATTTTCTGAATTCGCCGATATGTCATCCCATCTGGCGTTTTGACAATGAATGACCTTGGTGCGGATACTTCTGAGATAACTACTGCTGGCTTCCATGAGCTTTGGGGCTTATTCTGCATATATATATATTGTTACCGACGCTTGAGCTTTCTTTAAAAGTGTCTTTACTGTCTGGATTGCTCTTTCAGCCATGCCATTGGACTGTGGGTATCTGAGGCTTGAAGTGATGTGACTAAAGCCCCACTGTTTTGAGAAATTGCTAGACTCTTCACAGGAAAATTGGGGTCCATTGTCACTAATTACTTCTCTTGGAATGCCATGGCGTGCAAATTGGGACTTCATATGAATAATTACATCAGAAGCTTTGAGAGACGGAATGAGACTAATTTTAAAGAATCTGCGGTAGTAATCAATGAGAAGTAAATAGTGCTTTCCAGTATAATGAAAAATGTCAACTCGTACTTATTCCCAAGGAAGCTACGGTATTTCATGAGCTATCATGGAATCTTTTTGCTGGGATCTTTGATACTCATTGCATACTGAGCAGTTAGATACAATGTCTATGATCTGTGATGTCATTCCCGCCAGAAAAGTATTTCCGTTGCTGTAGCCAAACATTTATCACGCCCCAAATGTCCCTGATGAAGTCTCTTGAGCATTTCTTTCTGCAGTAGTTTCGGAACTATAATTCACTCTCCTTTGAAAAGTAAACCTTGGCTTTCACTTAGTTCTTCTTTGAATCCAGTATACATTCTTATTTCCTGTGAAATCTCAGATCTTCTATTTGGCCAACCTGCTAAAATATGTTGCCTTAAAAGTCTCTGAGTTGCATCGTTCCCCGTTTCTTGTTGAAATAATTTCATTTTTTCATTTGAAAGTGGTAGACTGTTGACTATTAGATGAACCTGTGCTTCCCAGTCATCACTTGATGGCTTATGTTGTGGTAGGGATGCTCGTGAGTGGGTGTCTGGAATAAACTTTTCTTTACCAGGCTTGTATTTAAGAACGATTTAAATTTCATGAGTCGTAGAAGCATCTTCTGAAACCTGGGTGGTGCAGATGACAAAGGCTTTTTGGTGATCACTTCCAGTGGCTTGTGATCTGTCTCTTCTGTGACCTGGCGCCCATAGGCATAGTAATGAAAATGTTCAACTCCGAATACTACGGCAAGCATTTCTATTTCTATCTGAGCATATATTTTTTCACATTCTGTTAAAGACCTAGATGTATAAGCCACTGGTCTCTCACTTTGAATTAATACTGCTCCAAGTCCTTCTTGTGAAGCATCAACTGACATCTTGAGTGGCTTTGATACATCATAAAACGCTAGCACTGGAGCTGATGTGATTACATTCTTTAATTGATCCACTGCAGTTTGCTGTTGTTCAAGCCACACCCACTCGTTATCTTGTTTGATCAATTCTCGCAGGGGTGCAGCTATATATGTCAGATTTGGGACAAATTTTCCAAGATAATTAATCATTCCTAAAAATCGTTGCAACTCTTTGCGATTTGAGGGACATGGCATGCACTGTATCACCTCAATTTTACAGTTATCGGCTCTAATTCCCCTATCTGTAATAATGTGTCCTACAAATTTTACTTCATTCACCCTCAAACAGCATTTTAATGATTTCTATTTCATCCCCTTTTCTCTGGCTGTATCGAGTACTTTCTTCAATCTTCTATGATGTTCTTTTATAGCTCTGCCAGATATCAGAATTTTGTCCACGTAAGTTTCAACACCTGGAATATTTTCAGAAACCTGGTGGAACCTTTTAGCAAATACTTCTGCAGAAGAATTGAGTCCGAATGGTAGTCTCATAAACGTGTACCTTCCAAAAGGTGTATTGAAAGTTTTTAAATCTGTACAATTTTTTTCACGTCAAATTTGCCAAATAGCTGAGTTTGCGTCCAACACAGTGAATACTTTGCTTCCACCAAGTCTGCTAGATATTTCTTCAATGGTGGGTAATTGGTAATGTTCCCGTTGAATGGCAGTGTTAAGGTCTCTAGGATCAAGACAGATCCTTAAACCAACGCCTTTTTTTCAACAATAACCAGCGAGTTAACCCATGGCGTGGGATGACCTTTTTCTCAATGACACCTTCATTTTCCATGCGCTCAAGTTCTTTCTTGAGGTAATCTCGCAAACACCGCTGGAACTTTTCTAGCAGTATGTACCACTGGCCTAATAAGTGTGTCAATTTTGATTTTGTACTCCTCTGCCATGGAACCAAGACCACTGAAAACATCTGCATAAAAAGACAATGTTTCATCTCTAATAACATCCACTCTTTTGATAAGATTGAATTGCTGGCAACCTGGCAGTCCCAGGGTTTTTACAAATTGAAATTCCAACATCTCAGTTTTTTTCTTTACTTTGCATTTGATCAATGCCTTGCCCACAACAGACTATCGTTCGCCACTGTGTGTTGTAAGCCTTGCAAATGTCTTCTGAAGTTCTTTATTTCGAAGTTGACTAAACAGTCTATATGGGAGAATGTTCACCTGTGCTCCAGTATCCAGTGTGAAGGTTATTTGCCTGCCCTCAAGAGTCACTACAGATTTCCACTCATTGCTAAGTATATTGTTAAGGGAAACATTACCAATGAAGAACGTTCCTTCACTGGCTCTAACGTTATCTTCTGATTGTGAGGTGACAACTTTAACAGACCTGCATACAGAGGGAAAATGATTCTGTTTGCCACAGTTATGATATAATTGACTATATTCTGGACATTTTCTTGGTGGATGTTGCTTGCCACAATAGTTGCTATTTGAATTTGCACGTGGTCTTCTTGATCTCCCTGAATCTGACGTCACTGCCTGTACACCACCTTCTTCATTCATTAACTTGAGCTGCCACTCCATTGTCTCCGCTGCCTTGCATATGTTTTCTGCCTTTAATGAGGGTCAGGTCAGATTCTCTAAGTAGTCTAGCTCTGAAGTTGTCGGTCTTAATGTCTCCTACAATTATGTCCTTTATCAACGAGTCTGTAAGACTTTCGAATTACACGACTTTGCCTTGAGTTTCAGGTCGGTTAAAAAAACAATCAAACGTTTCTCCTTCACTTTGATTTCTTGAAAAAAACACATGTCTTTCAATGGTCACATTTTTCCTGGGTGAACAGTACCTCTAAAAATTTTTCAAAATACAGTCAACCGTGTGAAAAGAAGTAGCTATGTCACAATGTTCACATTCTTGGCTAGTCCACTGGAAAGTATTGAATATTTCCACTGCCTCCTGTCCTACCACATGTAATAGAGTCATGCTCTGCACTTTCTTACTCTTCGTATCAAGCCCACTGGCTGTTTTGTAAATTTCAAACGACTGTTTCAATCTTCTGCATTGGAGAGCAACATTCCTACTTATATCCAGCTCTTTTGGCGAGCGTAGTCGTTCCATACTGACACCATGTAATAGAAATGAATGATGCTCACTCTTCAGTCTTCAGTGTAACAACTGACTTTATTTTGACCTTCTACAACCTTTTTATACTTCTACGTAAAAGATCACTTATTTCCAGATTTCCACGCATTTACGTTCAAAAACTTTCATGAATAAAAACAACTCATGACTTACAGTCATACTGTCACAGCATGATCGTCATGTCTTCATTCACAGCCTCAGCCTAGCCCCACCCATCCACTTCCTGACCAATCGCAGTGGACTAACTTATCATGTTTTCTTTCCTTCTTTCCTTCTTTCCTATTTTATCTCTTATCAAATGTTTTCTGTAACAATTCTGTTGCTGCCCTCTCGGATACTAATTTTCAGCTACATGCAATTTTTTTACATTTTATTCTTCTTTTTTCTGTTGTATTTTCGATGACACACGCTCCTGCCGACATGTTCATTAATTTGTTGCATTATTTTTTTCAGGTGTGACCTTAACTTATTTTACTAATTTAATTTTTTTTTTTTTTCATACCGCAAATTTTGGCAGAAAATTTGATAGCGATATAGAATAAGAAAAAAAAAATATGTATATGAAAAAAATAATTTCATTTATATAAATGCTGTAAAGAAGAGTGGTTGAAAAAATTCCTCCTCATCCTCATGCCCCTGAGTCCTTGGACCCCTGGGGCGCAACAGATGACATGTGAACCATCCTCCTCCATTCCTCTTTGCCTTCAGCACTACGCACTGCATCGCCCAGTGTTAGTCCTGTCCACTCTTTGATGTTATCCTCCCACCTTTTTCTTTGTCTTCCTCTTCTTCTTCCTCCTCTTGTGGTGCCCTGCAATAGGTCTTTGGCAAGCCCTTGTTTCCTTGTTACGTGGCCGTACCATTGTAATTTGCGTTTTTTCACAGTCACCAGTAGGTCATCGTACTCCCCAATTGCCTGACGAACCCTTTCTTTCACTGTATCATTGAAGATATGGTCCCTATAGCAGATGCCAAAAAGGCTTCTGAAGCATCTCATCTCCATCGCCTTTATTTTCCTTTCAAGATCGGCTGTGAATGTCCAGGATTCGCAGGCATACAGGAAAATGGAGAGGACCAATGAGCGCATCAGCCTGATTTTCGTGCTGGGGGCTATATTTTTGTCATTCCATATTTTCTTTAGCTTTTTTAGTGCTGTTGTAGTATGTGCAATCCTGGACATCAGTTCGGGCTTAAAGCCTTCTTCTGAGACTATTGCTCCTAGGTATTTGAAGCTGACGACAGTCTCTAATCTTTCCTCCCGACCTTAATTTCAGTGGCGATGCCTGCGGTATTATTTGTCATCAGTTTTATCTTTTCGGCACTGATTAGCATGCCGTAGGACGACGAGGTCTTATCAAGACGATTTACCAGGTCGGCTAGCTCTTTTTCGTTCCCAGCCAGCACGTCTATTTCGTCCGCAAAGCGTAGGTTGGTGATTGTTCTGCCACCAATGCTGACTGTCCCTTCATGCGCTTCCAGAGCATCTGACATAAGTATCCCTAGGAAGATGTTGAATAGGGTGGGGGAGAGCAGGCAGCCTTGTCGTACTCCAACTGTGTTCTTGAACCATTCTCCGATGTTGTTGTTGATGTAGACTGCACTGGTGGCCTTATCATAGACATTGCATATCATGCAGGTTAGGTTTGTGTTGATGTTGTAGTGCCTCATGTTGGCCCATAAAGCAGCATGCCAAACCCTGTCAAATGCTTTCTTGAAGTCAATTGAAAAAATTAGCAAAAAGAAAAAAAAATTCTAGAAAATTAAACAATCTCTAAGAACATTTTTTCCAATAAATCTTTTATAGAATCTAATATCGAGAAAATGATTTGGTGGATTTCAAAACATGCATACAAGTAACACACTTGATAAGAATCTCAATTAGTCCGATTCTCGCTCTCCTGTCTAGGCTAAATTATAATAGGCTATGAGATTAAATATTTTTAAATTTGGCCATAACCTATTTAACACCTTATTTTTCTTTAAAAATATTTTCATGCTTATAGCCTGTTTTAATAAAACCAGCCTACTTTAATAAGCAATAGTAACTTAAAAGTAGAAATGCTCTAAGTTTGTTAGGACTGTGCGTAGCCTATATTACATGTCTTAAAACAATTTTCGTTTATTTTCAAACTTTGGTAAAGAGATCAAGTCAGCGGAGAGATAATCCTACCAGCAAAAATACAAGTCTCAACAAAGTTATTTTCTGTATTACACTCTAAACCGCACAGTGGCAATCTTTGATGTCTTTTTGATATTCTTGGAAAATTCGATTGAACAATGAGTGAAAATCTATGTGTAAGCAATAGAAGATTTTAAATGAAACACTTACACTAAATAATAATATTTTTATCTCAATAATGAATAGGCATTTAAAATTTAAGTTATAGGTAACATCGGGCTTTACAACTAGTACTGACTGTGCACATTAATAATATGTTCTTTATAAAGTTTAAAAACTTAGCTTACTAAGGTTTTATTTTGGTTAGAGAGTTTAAGTTAACAGTTCGTATAGTATGCCTACTGTTTATATCTTCTAATTCTAAAATTTGGCCAGTCTAAGTTATATAAGGAAATAATAAGTCTATCAGGCCAATTTGTACTTGGGGGAAAGACTGCAATCAGGTTAGCATAATATAAAATGAGTAAAACAGAGTAGAGTTAAACCTGAAAAAAAGGAACGCAACAAACTTTCGTTGTTTTGTTGCGTTCCTTTTTTTCAGGTTTAACCCTACGCTCTTTTACTCATTTCAATTTGTACTTGGGTTTGGATTTTTTTTAAATCTATTTTTCTTTTTATAGGTATTCATTTAAGTTTGTTATTTCCATTTAAATCGTGCAGTGAATGACATTTAAAATCTAGACACATTCATGATAAGTCTAACATTCATATACACAGAAAATACCAATCACTTAGGCTTGTTTTTACCATTTAGTAATTGGTTTTCTCATGAAATTTCAGTTTCTACCTGTTCTGATGACAAGGTCTTTGATGGCACATTGGTTATTATGTCTAGATTTAAACTTGCTTCAAGACCAATGAAGGTAAAACTTTTAATTTGATCTTGCTTTATTTTAATGGTAAGGCTATCTGATTTAATATTATAATAAATCATTTTTGAGTTTACTACACTGGTTGAAATGGTTTTTACATTTAATTGCTACAATTGAGGATTTTGTATTATTACATATGAAGAAAGAACTGTTTTAGCTCTGCTTGGGATTAATAAAGTGAATATATATATATATATATATATATATATATATATATATATATATATAATATTCTATCTCATATACCGGTAAACTGAACTTAACCAATTAAGAATTACTGGTTATTCCGGTACTTAGTGTGATACAGTAATTGCTACTTTCATGCAGATGACACTACTGTTTAAAGCTAACATTTAAATAGCATAAGCATCTAATTTCCTCGCTTTTATATCTAATGTAAGTATGTTCAGATCATCCAGGGCCAGTCCTAATAATTGCGGGGCCCTATGCGAAACGGATTGCGCGGGGCCCAGTCTGGGTGGAAATAAGGATAATAAGTGAAAATTAAGATTTTGTATTAGAAAAAAAGTGCGGGGCCCAAAGCGGCCATATAGGTCGCAGTGACCTAAGGCCGGCTCTGAGATCATCCCATCTTATAGCATTGTTAATGCGTCTGGGTGTCTTAAATTTAATTATACTTTCATTTTGTATCATTTTTGTAGACTCATTTTTTCTATATAAGTACAAGATTTGAATCAAAACTATTGCTAAAAATCTAGAAAATGTATGTTCATTTCATCCTTATTATTTCATCTCGACAATTCAACATCAGTCCAGTAAAATAGACAGCTTAGTGAATACCTCGACAATTCAACATCAGTCCAGTAAAATAGACAGCTTAGTGAACACCATTGAGTCTCGTGGAACACTGTACCACGCCCTATCAACAAATAAAGAGATATCTCCATCTTGTTGACAAGAATTTATCGAGATTTTTTATAACAACGGGATTTTTTTGTTAATGGGGTGAGTCCCAGTATACAGCATAACTTGGACATTATGGACCTTTGATTAACACTGATCCTCCAGGCATTTGTGACAATTCACGTACGATTTTTTAACCTCCAATATGCACAAATTTCCAGAGTTTCAGCAGTAGGTGTTTTTAATAGGTTTAATTTTGAATCGTTTAGATGTAGATATCATTCCTTTTTGTAACTTACAGCTATTGAAAAGACTTTGTCCTCTTTTAAGGCCTCTGATCTATGTCATTAAAATAGATACCATTTAGGCTCTGATTGTTTCAAATTCTTATTATATGCCATATTTTATGAACTGGTACCCGAAGTTGACCAAAAAAACCACAAAACCGCAACCTTTTGCAAACTAAAAATAAATAACTTTTAAAAACAAATCAAATGCTTTCTTGTATGAAATAGGTAGTGGAAAAATGTTTAGACACCTTTTATGTGACATCAACCTTTTAAGGTTATTAGCTCAGCATTGACTAAAGAATTTAGATAAAACTGGATGACACAGTCTTACTTGATGTATATAGTGATACGTTTTTGCCAGTGCTTAGGGCCACATTTGTTGTTAAAATTAACATTATTTAGGCTCGTTAAATTTTGTATTTTATGCCATATTTTATGAAATGGTACCTGATATTGACAAATTCTGGGGCTGCTTTACTTAAATGTTTTACATGTCAATTTTTTTTTTTTAATTTTTAGTTCCTGTTCTGATGACAAAGTTATTTGGATTATTTATCAAGATTGTTTATAATGCAATAATGGAATCTTATTCTTAAAGGTAAGTACCATGTATATTTGTTTGAAAGTTGACTTTTCTTAAGTATATAACCGACACATTAGTGATTCCTTACGTGTGATGGCAATTAGAATATTTTAGAGGGAAGAGGTGGCATTTTTTCTGTAACGCACTCCCTCGGCCCTTGTTGTTATACCTTTCTTTGTTTTATGAGTGATATGTTTAGTAGTATTATGTGGAAATGATTGGCCGCAAGCCTTAGAAAAGTGGTTCTCAACTTGTGGGTCGCAAACCTTACGCAGGGGTCGCCTAAGTCCATCAGAACAGAAAACACATATTTTATTTTATGAAGTAGCATGAAACATAATTTTACAGTTAAGGGTCAGCACAACACAAGGAACTGTCTTGTAGAGTGGCGGCTTAGGGAAGATTGAGAACTACTCCCTTACAAGGTTGTAAGCAATAACCCTAGTGAAGTTTTAATATATAATCTACTTTTGCTCTTTTAAATTATGTTATAATCTTTTTTGTTTCTTTCTATTTTTAGTTACATTTTCAAAGCTTGGCGATGGCAGTATTGTACAGACATGTTGAGATGGCAGTATTGTACAGAAAAATTGGGATGGCATTATTGGAGAGACAAATTCTCCTAAGAAGTTAAAAGTTGGGGAGTCATATCACTGACCAAGACTTATCCAGATTTTAATTTTTCAATCCAAAAATGAGAATAAATGTTGTAACTTTCTTGAAGCAATTCTTATTTTATTGTATAATTCTCATTGTATTTGTTGTTTAAACCTACTTCATGGATTTAATGGCATGATTTCAAAACTGTAACTGTGAGCTGTAGTTAGGACTGGTTAGGATTAACAATACACTATCGTAAATTTACTCTGGTCATTTTACGACTTTTTTTTTTAAAACGATATTAACGTTAACTGTATTCTGAAAAATAACAGCATGTTATTGTTAAATTATAAATGGCTGATAAGTTAATTTATTAAGTTATCGCTTTTTCTAAGTTTTTACAGTAAGTTACTGGCAGCTTGTACACGGTATTTTATCGTTTTTTGGGATACTTTTACGATAGGTTTCTAGTGTACGTGTGATCGGTTATCCTTTTATGAAATTTTGCTAGACCGAGCAAAGTGAGCTCTGTAATTATGCAATTTTTCAGTTTGGTGTCACTCCTTGAGGTGCTGTCAATCGAGAGCGGTCCGCACACACCTCTAACTAAACCACTGGTTAGAGTCTTAATTTAAAATAAGCATTTGTTAAATATGTTGTAGAAATCTGTTGATTTAAAAATAGTCAATAGTCCCAATGAAAAACAAAATTTCTATTAGATCGGTATTTTTGTATTTATAGAGCTCATTTTTGCGCATATAAGATGCAAACAATTATAAAAGGTACCCTTTTATAGGACGTTGATTTTGAAAGTGACTGAGGTTTTCCGTCATCTAATACTCAGCGAAAGCGATATTTAACCACAAACTATGTACCATTTAAGAACAAGTCTGAGTGAGACTGGGCGCATCAAGTATTCCACACAAAAAGCGATTACAACTGTTACAATCTGCTCAACCTTTATAAATAACATTAAAAATTCAGTGTTCTCAAGAACTGGGATTCATTTTCTTTCACCTACTCACTTTTGCAAGAGACCTGGCAGCGCTTCTTTTTACACAGCTGAGCAGCTTTGGCTTGAGTGAGGAAGCAACTGAGAATCTCTGTATAGCTTGAAGATCCTCATCAGAAAGTTTGGCCCTGAACTTTGACTTGTTAAAGTGCATAGTGGAAAGAGCTATTCACACCGATATGTTCTCCCAAAAAGTCGTATGATCCGCTTGAACAACCTAAAAATTTCACGGAAGGTGGAGGGCAAGGCAATAAAATGTCCATGCTTGTCTGTTTCTCCATTCAGCTCCCCACGCGGGGCATCTTGCACATTAAAGTAGAAAGGGTTAGCAAAAAGCTGAAAAGTGGCTGTGTGTCTGTGTGTGTGTGTGTGTTTTGAAGTCTAAAAAATGTATAGACCCAGACTGGGTAAAAAGGCATAAGAAGACCATTTAGAAAGTGGCCAAGCTGACATGCTCGGAATTTACCTCACTCGTTAACACCAGCGGCAATTTTAATATGGATCCTTTGATAATGTATCAGATTGCTACGATTTACACAATTATGGTTGTGCATTACCCGCCAACTTACTTTAAAAAACGTTTCTCAAAGCCGCACTCTTTGCCATGTTTGTCTGATAAAAAGCTATAAAATAAAAGCTTTTATTCTGATTTTAAAACAGTTCTTACCATTAAAATCATCATACAAAAATATATAGAAACTTTTTAAAATAATCCGAATTAGACTAGTCGGTGAGATTCGACTGAAACCGTCGCGGAGAGTCACGTTATATATCCTAAAATGGGGAAATGCGCCGGCGCATTAACACTAAACTTTTCTGTCATGTAGCGGGCCCCAAAATATAGTATTGTGGGTCACCAATGGCTCGCGGGCCGCGAGTTTGAGAACCCTATTTGAGATGTTTATTTATTAATATTCACGATTATCTCATTTTTTTATAGAAAGAATTTAAATATTTATACTTTCCCCCATCATTTTCGATGTATGCAGAAATATCTAAATATTCCATTTTCGGTTTCGGCTTGGGTTTCGGCCGAAAGTCATATTTAAACTATCGACCTATTTTTGGTTTCGGCCGTGAGTCATTTTAAAATTTCGGCCTATTTTTGGCTTCGGCCGAAATCAGAAAATCACTTTCGATCGGTCTCTATAGCACTGATTGTCTTTCCTTTAGCCAGTGGTGTGTCTAAATCTACTCCCTTTTCAAATCCCCTAGAGCACGAGCTTATGAAAATCAATTTAACACGATAGGGGCGTAACAATGCCACCAATGTTTGACCACAGAATCAATAAAATGACATAATCTTGAGGCGCATTTGAAGGCTGAAAATAGTGCTCATATTAATTTAGATTTAAATCACTTTAAAATTTAAAAGTAGAACTTTGACTAAAGAGCAAACTTAATGTCTTTTTGTATGCTCATACTGCAACTGGGGATCTTACTCTTTAGGCAAGTTGTGAAAAATCTTTAGAAATGACTAAATCTGGGGATAACCATTTTTTAAATATTTTTTTTATTTTTATTTTTGTTGTTAATTTAATTAAACCATCAGAATGAGAATTTTTTAAAAACAGTTCTGGACAAACATGAAAGAGACACGAAAGCTATGCCACGCAGTACTGTTATCAAAATAAAAGATGAAATGAGGGAAAATAATGAAATACAAATTGTTGAAAAGCTGGACAAAAAATATATTTCCTCAGTACAAAAGGATGAATCTATTTTAAGCGAAAATTAGGTTTTACTGACAATATCCATAAGATATATTGATAGAGGACATCTTGATGGAGAAATTTTGTCCCGTATATCAATAGAAAGCACCATTACTGTCAAAAATTAAATAACAAGCTAAAACATTAATTAGATGTCCCTTTTTATACCAATTAAAAATATAATACCTTGTGCTGCAGATGATGCAGAAAATGGCTGCTTATTTAAATAAATTATGAGAACCCGAAAATGATTCTTGTGCAGTGTGTTATTTATAAGGAAATCTTGGAAGCTAAAATAGTTCGCCTCTTCCTAATAAAGTCTATCCAATGCTACTAAATCTAATGCCAAATGTTAGCGCATCTCCAAGCAATTTTGTGAAGAACGACATGCAGACCATGTGAGACTTTTACACTGACGTGAGGTTCTTCTCGAAAGGAAACTGCTTATGGAATTATTTGATACTACTCTTGGTGAATTTTTAAGTCAGAGATCTGATATGAAGTACCTATAAACAAGCATGTGTGAATTATTTAGGAATATCTAATAGGTAAATGGTATCAATAGAATGTTTCTTATACCAAATAAGGTCACATTATCGTAAATACTCAATAATCTCTATAATCATAAAATGAGCAACGCAAAAAAAGCAGACATATGTTTTTTTCGAATAAATGTGCTTATGAATTAATATCAGTAATTCTTACATAGAAGATCATATATTAACTCTCAAATTCTAATAAAGTGCTCAAATTTTTTTTTTACTTGTTGTAGCACATGTATTTATAATTTATAGTAATAATACTGAGGTATAAAAGTTAAATTTTCTTAGATAAATATAAGCAGATATTATTGATTTTTATTACATTTTAATTTTACGATTTCCTTTTTTAAAAAGAAATTGAAAATCAATTTTTTTTTTTTTTTTTTTTTTAAATATTTTTATTTTTAGTGGTATATGTTTAATTTTTTTTTCTTAATTTTTATTAGAATATTTATTTTTTTACATTTTATTTTTTTGTTTTTTTTTTTTAAAAAAAAATTGAAAATTAATTTTTTTTTTTTTTTTTTTTAAATATATTCATTTTTAGCGGAATATGTTTAACTTATTTATCCTAATATTTACTAGAATATTTTACCCGATATTACCCAGAAGGTAATGGAAGGAAATGTGCGATCTTTCCCCTTGCTATTGTGAATTCTCAAAACAAATCAACAAACTTTTAATTACATAACTGACACAGGTTTTTATGTTTTGTACACTCATAAATAAAACATCGACGTCCTTGCAAATTATGTTCATAAAACAGTTAATCAAATTTCCCTTATTTAAAAAAAAAATTAATATCTATGTAATGATGTTTACGATTCTAACATCATTTAGTCTTGAGAAAATGATATATCTTCCATACATATATATATATATGAAAGTGAAAGTTTGTGGGTTTGTTTGTTTGTGGGTTTGTTTGTTTGTGGGTTTGTTCCACAAAGGTTTTTACATGGATTGATGGATCTTGAACCAAACTTGGCACATCTATCCATCATTATCTTGAAGGAACCCTTAAGGGGTTATGAATTTTTTATAACATTCCTATGGGGGCTGGAGGGCCCAAAACTCGTTTTTTTTCCTTGTATGAGCTATATAAAAATAATTAGAAACAAATACTCCTAAATGAGTTGATGGATCCTGACCAAACTTAGTACACATATACTTTATTATCCACATGCAAATACAGAAGGGTACTTACTCATAATATCCATTCTCTTGGGTCCGGAGGCATCATTTCCTTTTTCCTAATATAAGCTATATAAATATCAATAAGGTTAAACAACGGTATAGGTTCTATGTGCATTTATGGATTTAAGCCTAGCTTTGTTCATTACGCTTCTTATTCCTTATTGAAATATCGGTGTATTTAAAACAAATATCAAATCTAGAATTTTCTAGAAATGTTGATAATTTTAAAAAGCTATATCTATGACATTTTTAAGTCGATTTTAATGGGTAAAATTTTAATTCTATAATTTATCTGAATGCATTTTATTCACATCTCAGACATAACTATAAAGTTACTTTATTAAATGGGCCCCACAGGGGCCCCTATTTCAATTTAAATGTACTATAGTTATAGCAGTGCAAATTAGTTGTATAATATTTCGTATTTGAAAAATAGTTACTTAAAAAAGTAATTTTGTACAGGTTTCATGGAGAATATAAATGAAATATAGAATCTTCTAGAAGGTTCTAAATTGGGTTATGTAATGTTATCTAAAAGATTATTCGAACCAAATCACACTGAGCAAGATCCCATGGAGGAATAAGATCCTAATGGGGAGCAAGATCCATTAGTATACTGGCACCCATCGATAACGCGATCCCATCGGGTAAAGGGATCAAAACGGGATCGGGATCCTATCGGGAAACGGAATAAAATTTGAAAAGAGGGTTCCTAGGTGAAACGGGATCCCATAAAGAACAGTATCCTAATGGGATCGGTAGCCCATTGGGATCCACCAAGATCGGGATCCCATCGGAATCAACATATTGATGGGATCAGGAACCCCCCGGGATCGGGAACCCACCGGGATCTGGATTCCCCCTGGATCCGTTGCTACAAGAAAATGGGATCCCACCGGGATAGGGATAACACCTGGAAAAGGGATTGCGCAGGGATTGGATTAAGGTCCCATTGGGATCGTAGTCCCACCATGATCAAGGTCCTAATGCAATCCCTGGCCACGCCGGGTATATAGGCTAGTTATTAATAACATTATTTTGAATCGAAGAGATGTAGAAATCATAATTCTATTTCTTAATATTAGCTATTGAAAATATTGTGTCATTGTTAATGCCACTGATCTACATATGTTAAAATAAATGTATATAACTTATTCTGGTTTGTTTTATATTCATATTATATGCCATATTTTATTAACTGGTTCCTGATTTTGAAAAATTCTAGCGTTGCCTTGTATAAATTTTTTAAAGTCAACTTTGTAAAATAACTTTTAGTTTCATAATTTTTTTTCGAAAGAAGACTTACCTTGAGCATATTACCAACCCATTAGTGATTCCTTACATGTGATATCAATTAAATTTTTGAGTGGGCCATGTCATTCTTACTCTAATAGAGAGAAATGTTTTTACTTTTCAGATCAGCTTCTATTTTATTTATTTCTCCATAGTGTTTTGTCTTGTATACCTACTATAGACCACAGTAAAAAAAAATTATGGGGATATTTTTTTAAAATTATTGCTTGAATTGATTTTTTAAAATGGAAATAATGGTTCCTTATATCATATGGGTAGCTCTAGAAATAAAATTAATCTTTTAGGTGACATAAACTGTTAACTTTGCCAGGTTGGCCATGGACCACAGAGGTTTGGAAAGACTAAGAGTTTAAATTTCCTTTATTTCTACAGTCTACCTGGATATAACGAACCTTGAAACAGCAATGTCCAAGGCATATGAACTAACTAAGCAGACTAGCAATATTTTTAAAAAATCTTCGCTTAATGTGTGAATAGCACAAATTTAGATTTATTCCCTGCAAATGCATTATTTACAGGTATCCCTGCAAATAGTTGCGTGGAGGTTGATATCATAATTATCTGCAAAATCTTAGTTACCTTGTAATTTCAAGATTTCAGCTCAGGGCAAGTGATCTAAAAAAAAAAAAAAAGAAATTGAAGCTTTTTATCTATTCATATTGATATTCCATATTTTATGAACTGTTGACATATAGAGTCTATTGTAAGTTTGTTTTCAATTAGTTTTTATTCTTTTAATGTTTAAAAAAAATCAATAATTAATTTTCATTTTCTGTTGTGATGACAAAGTCAAATCAGCTAATACAGGATCTTGCAATGTAATGTTGGAGTTGTTTGCTTTTTAACAAAGGTTAGCCCAATAACTTTTTTTTACTTCACTGTATAAATCTCGTGACGTCACCTAGTATCTCTGTGACGATCCGAAGCTGGACTTGGTCAAATTTCTTCCATCGTAAACCCGCCCTAGGAATCCCTTGTAAAATAACTCCTTTCCCTCCCCTCAAGATGCCCCGCCGTCACTCAGCACGAGTGAGTTCCCTTGTGATATCGCATACCTGCATCTAGAGACCGACCGAATTTCGGCTTCGGCTTAGGTTTCGGCGCCGAAAGTGGCCATTTGATCAATTTCGGCTGAAACTGAAAAGTTAACTTTCGGCTTAATTTCGGATTCGGCCGAAACTGAAAAGTTAACTTTCGGTTTTTCTTCGGTTTCGGCCAAAATTGACTTAGGTTTTCGGCCGGATCGAAAGTGACTCAGGTTTTCGGTCAATTAAAACTCAGCAAAAGCTATATTTAACTACAAACTAAGCGACATTTAAGAACAAATTTAGCGATCTTTGTGAACAAACTAAACGATATTTAACAACAAACTAAATGACATTTATGAACAAACTAAACGATCTTTAACAACAAACTAAACGATCTTTAACAACAAACTAAGCGATCTTTAAGAACAAACTAAACGATCTCTAACAACAAACTAAGAGATCTTTAAGAACAAACTAAACGATCTTTAACAATAAACTAAACTATCTTAAAGAACAAACTAAACGATTTTTAAGACTGAACTAAATGATCTTTAAGAACAAAACAAATGATCTTTAATAGTAAACTAAATGATTTATAAGAATAAAATAGGCGATCTTTAACAGAAAACTAAATGTTCTTTAGGAACATTTTAAAAGATCTTTAACAACGAACTAAGCGATCTTTAACAACAAACTAAACGATCTTGAACAACAAACTAAGCGATCTTTAAGAACAAACTAAACGATCTTTAACAACAAACTAAGCGATCTTTTAAGAACAAACTAAACGATCTTAAAGAACAAACTAAACTATTTTTAAGACTGAACTAAATGATCTTTAAAAACAAAACAAATGATCTTTAATAGTAAACTAAATGATTTATAAGAAAAAATAAGCGATCTTTAACAGAAAACTAAATGTTCTTTAGGAACATACTAAAAGATCTTTAACAACGAATTAAGCGATCTTTAACAACAAACTAAACGATCTTGAACAACAAACTAAGCGATCTTTAAGAACAAACTAAACGATCTTTAACAACAAACTAAGCGATCTTTAACAACAAACTAAACGATCTTTAACAACAAACTGTAACACACTGTTCTACTCTGACATGGCGTGGGATGTTATTTCTTATGCTGTTATGTCAGTAGTAGTATGGTTACTTATGTTAACACTTCAGGATGCCGACTAAGTCGTCTTCGTTCTTTCACTTATTCTTCAGGCACGCAAAGAAGAATACTCCATGCTAGTTAAAACTCACAGTACTTTATTGAACACACTTTATATTCATAATATTAATAAATAATCCTTGCATGAATGTAATTTCACATATATATCTATAGTATTCCATCATTAAGAAAGACACGTCCTCAGACTACTATAACTCAGCTCAACTGTCTAATCTCACAGCTCTCACGCTACTGACTGACTCTACTGCTCTGCGCTCAGCTCTCTACTATCTCAGTCAACTCATACTTCATTACCAGCAAAGCGTGCAAAACAACCGCTCTGACAAAAACATAATTTTACTCTCCAAAAACGTGGAGTTCACATTTGTTCTCAAAAATACAATCCACATTGATTGTCTCTCCCCGTGGAAAAACCTGGTGAACACACTCACTGTCCACTCATGCTACCTCTCTGTTTACATGTGAAAACATAGTCCGTTACATGCCCCACCCATCTGAAAAAATTTTGTGCAACAAAATTTTTGGCATTATATGTTGAAATAATGATAATGTCTCTTAGAAAATTTCAATGCCACATCTAACAATCAAATCAGTGTAACAACATTAACATTTCATCATTATGAAATACAGAGTCTTTTACTGTTAATATCACACTTAATAGTGAATAATGTACCCTGGCAAAAAATTAAAAAATCACCAATGACAACCTCTTAAAATCTTTATGTATGATAATGTGAAGTGACATTAACATCTTAATGAATAATAAACACTGCAAAATGAATGTAACAATCTTAAATTTTGCATTAGAAAATTTACAATCGGTTAAAATATGATATTCATTTACAAAAATTGATATGTACAAGTGTCTTATCAAAAAACTGAGTGAACGTATGTGTGTATATTCATTTAGAATGTCTGACTAATGTGTCTTAAGTCAGTGTCTTTGTCATTGTCTGCATGTTCAATGTGTCTGGAAAGGAAATCAGCTACTGTATTGTCTTTTCCTTTTATTGTCCTTATCTCATACTGATAATCTAATAGTATCAACGACCATCTGTTTATTTTACTATTCGCTATTTTCTTTCTATTCAGTGCCATTAATGGCTTGTGATCAGTCAATAATGTAAATTTTCTGCCTAATAGATATTTCTGTAGTTTGGTAAGTGCCCACACAATTGCTAAGCATTCTTTTTCAATGGTTGAGTAGTTAATTTCAGTTCTGCTTAATGCTCTACTTAAATAGGTAATGGGTCTTAATTTATGATTGTATTCTTGCATAAGGCAAGCTCCTAATCCAATGTTGGAGGCGTCTGTAACTAGAGTGAAAGATTGTTTAAAATTGGGTGATAACAATATGTTGTCACTTTGGAAAATTTCTTTGATTGTTCTCAGTGTATTTTCGCATTCATCCGTCCATACTATTTGTTTCTTGCTATCTTTATTTATTAGTTTCCTTAAGGGTAGTGTAACATCAGAAAATTTTGGAACAAAAGTGCTGTAAAAATTGCACAAACCTAAAATGGCTTTTACTTCTTTCTGAGTGTGTGGTGTTTTTATATTTAGTATTTTTCCTCTGTTGTGTTCTGTGGGCTGAATTGTGTTTTTACCGACTTTAAATCCTAAAAATTCAATGTCCTCTTGTGCAAACTTTAATTTGTTTGGTGCTATTGTAACTCCATGTGCTCTTAATTTGTTTAGTACTGTTTTTATAGTCTCTAAATGTGTCTTCATATCCTTAGTGTGAATACAGATGTCATCGACAAAATGTACGACATTTGGTATGCCTTCTAGCATGATTCGCATGAATCGAGAAAATGTTGCGGTGGAATTAACTAGACCAAATGGCATTACTGTCCATTCGAACAAGCCTTCCTCTGTGGCAAATGCAGTCAAAGGCATGGAATCCGGATGCATGCCTATTTGCCAGAATCCTCTGTTTAAATCTAAGTGGGTGAATAATGTGGAGGAGCCTATTTCTTCCAGTAGTTCTCTGGTGTCCCTCATGGGTTCTGCATCTAATTGTGTGATTTTATTTAACTCCCTATAGTCACAACATATACGGCACTGGCCATTTTTCTTTTTTACTACTACCATGGGTGATGCTATTGGTGAATCTGATCTTTTAATCTTGTTGGTCTGTATTAAATGATTTAGTTCTTTCTTTACTTCTTCCCTAAATGCATATGGAATTGGATAGATTTTGTGTTTGAATGTGGGTTCCTGTGTTAATATTATCTTGTGTTCTAAACTGCTAGTGTGTCCTATGTTCTCTGTGATGACATCTTTGTATTCTTTTAGAATTGTTGTTAAGTGTCTGTTTGTTGTGGTGTTATTTTCATTGTCTTCTAATTGTATAACACTAGCAACGGTGGCTGTGCTACTTATTTCATTACTGATGGTTTCTAACTCTTCAGGAACAGAGTCATATTTTCTGAGCAAGTCCACATGTAGGACTTTCAATTCACCCTTCATGTGAATTACATAATCAACTAAATTTAACTTGTCATGAATTGTAAACGGACCCTGCCAAATCTTTTGTCCATTATTGTTTGGCAACCATACCAAAACTTTATCATGTACTTTAAGATCTCTGAGGTATCTATGTGTATTCTTTATATGTCTTTGTCTTTTAGACTCCCTATCAGTGTTTTCTTTAGCATTTTCTATGCCATATGTAATCCTCTCTCTAATTTTTGTAATTATGTCAAATGTGTCTTGTTGTGTGCCTTTCTGGCCTAAAATATTTTCTTTAAAAAGAGTTAACGGTCCCTTTGGATTGGCCCCAAACATTAGCTCAAATGGAGAGTACCCAGTGGTGTCTTGTATACTCTCTCTATAGGCGAATAAAACCATGGGTATATATAGGTGCCATTCTCTAGGGTGGTCTATTGTTGTTTTATTTAACATTGTTTTTAGTGTTTTGTTCCATCGTTCTACCATACCATTAGCCTGTGGTCTATATATTGTGGAATGTACTTGTATTATACCTAGCATTTTTGTAACTGCATTGGTTAAGTTGGAAGTAAACTGTGTTCCATTATCTGACAATATTTTATCAGGGAACCCATGTCTTGTAAATACATCTAATAATGCCATGCAAATTGTTTCTGAATTAATGTTTTTGAGGGGAATTGCCTCTGGCCATCTAGATGCCATATCAATCATGGTTAAAATAAATTTGTGTCCCTTATTTGATGGTGGATTAAGAGGACCAATGATATCTATAGCTACCTTCTCAAAGTTTCTACCTATTTTGTCTGTGGGTTGTATGGGTGCTCTGTGTTTACTGTGTATTGGGTTTTTTGTCAGACATGGTATGCATTTGTTTATGTGTTTCTTTATGTCCTTGTGTATGCCTGGCCAATAAAAATTCTGTGTGACCCTTTCTAATGTTTTTTTTATACCCATGTGTCCAGCCAAAGGACTGTCATGTGCATGGTTGAGTATTTTGTTTCTGAGTATTAATGGTACTATTATTTGAGATTTTTTGATTTCACCTTTCTCAAAATTTCTGATTAGAATATTATGTTTTATTGTGTAATTATGTCCTCTATAAATTGTGTTATTGTCCTTAATTTTGTTTCTAATGTCCTGAATTTGCCTATCTTCTGTCTGCATTCTAATTATGTCCTCTCTAGATATTTGTTTTGGAATGTCTAATTTTTCTTCTATTTCAGGCTGTGTCTGACTAGTTTTATGTTGTTGTCTTGTTATTGCACTTATATACTCTTTGGTTAAATTTTTTGATTCAATCCAATTTAAGAATAGTTCTTGGGAATTATCTGGAATTTCTTTAATATTTCCAATTATTAACTGACATACTGGGTTGTCCATAAGTACTGCCGTTACCTTTCCTGTCAACCATGGACAGTCTATGTCCACTACTGCTTTATAACATTCAACTTTTGTGTTATTTGCTAACATGACTGTGGTTTTTTCAGATATATGGTCTTTAGGGTCAATCAATTTTTTGTCAACTACTATTGTTGTACAACCTGTGTCTCTTAGACACTGAACAAGTTGGTTGTTTACATAAGAAGGAAAAAATTGTAAACTTCCTTCACTGTGACATGCGCTAGCTAAAGTTTCATGTGGTTTGGTGTTTTGTCTACTGTTAGTCTGATTGGAATTATATCTTTGATTTTTATATGGTTGTCTACTCCTATTTGCACTGTTGTATCTAATTGGACTACTGTTGGGTGATGTTCTCTGATAGTATTGTTGTGAATGTCCTAAATCTCTATGTAATTTCCTACACTCATATTTTTTGTGACCTGGAATGCCACAGTAGAAACATTTGTTGTTGTTTGAATAATTAGTATATGGTGTCTGGTAATTGTTTTGATGACTTTTCTGAAATTTATTGTTTTGCCATCTGGCAGGTAGGCTGTGGTATCTTCTGTTTTGATATGTGTTTTGTTTTTGACTGTCCCTATCACTGGGTGTGTTTCTAATAGAGGCTAGTGTGCTGTTTCTATTGTCTAGCTCTTCATTGGGGTGAGCATCTTTAAATGTTGTGATTGAGTCAACTAACTCACGCTCATTTTTAATCTTTCTCTCTTTAAGGAATGAAAATAAAGAGACTGATGCATTTCTTAATATTTTGTCTATGATAAACATATCCAGTAATGCTTTTGGATCATTTAGGTCAATTTCAGTTAATTCAAGCCATTTGACAAGATTGTCTCTAATATTGAATATGGTGGTGTTAGGATCTACTTCTCTCTCTAGTCTTATGTTATGGAAATTTTTTCTATAAATGTCTTCTGTGTTTCCATAGAACTTTAACAAAACTTTCTTTATATATGTATAATTATTCTTTTGTTCTTCACTAAGTGAATTGATAATGCTTAGGCTTTTCCCTGATAATCTGCTCAATAAAATATTAGCCCAAGTCTCTTCTCTATAATTGTAAGACTGACATATGCCTTCAAATTGTGACAGATAACTAATAATTTCTTCTTTATGTTCATTAAATTCTCTAAATTTAGGTTTGTATGCACTGTTGGTTTCCCTATTGCTTGTTGATGTAGTATGCTGTCCTGATTCTATCCTAGCTCTTTCTAGTTTTAGCTCTTCCTCTCTTATTTTCATATCTTGTTCCCTTAATTTAAGTTCTTCTATTTCCTTTTGTCCTTTTAATTTTAGTTCATCTATCTCTTTTTGTCCTTTTAATTTCATTTCTTCTATTTGTTTAAGATCGTTTCTCTCTAACATTCTAGCTTCTCGGTCTTTGTCTTTGTCTTGTCGTTCTTTGTCTTTGTCTTGTCGGTCTTTGTCTTCTTTCTGTCTGTCTCGTATTTTGCCCATTTCTCGAGTTACGAAGTCAGTTAATTTCTCTTGCTTCAAACCAAGCTTCTCACCTACTTCTAATAATTCCAAGTACTCTGCCATTTTTTTTTTTGTGTAATGTGAGTAACTAAAATTATATTGTTATGTATCAGTATATCAGTTATCTCCTTATTCTTTGGTTATCAATTAAAATAGTTTACGATATTTCATATATCTACATGTTAATGAATGTATACACAAATGCAAGTTTATACATGAATTATAAGTTATAAATAGGTGTAAGAAAAATTTAAAATAATTAAATTGTCTACTTCACAACATAAATACAGATATGTAGACGTTTACATGAATACAAATGAGACAACAAATACAAAAGTACTGTGTAGTTTATGGACCACAAGATAGTAGAAAATATGACAGTAGGTTGACAATATGTATAACAATGACAAGACAAATANTCTGAATGAGAGTGGGCGCCGCAGGAGGTAGTGTCTGAATGAGAGTGGGCGCCGCAGGAGGTAGTGTCTGAATGAGAGTGGGCGCCGCAGGAGGTAGTGTCTGAATGAGAGTGGGCGCCGCAGGAGGTAGTGTCTGAATGAGAGTGGGCGCCGCAGGAGGTAGTGTCTGAATGAGAGTGGGCGCCGCAGGAGGTAGTGTCTGAATGAGAGTGGGCGCCGCAGGAGGTAGTGTCTGAATGAGAGTGGGCGCCGCAGGAGGTAGTGTCTGAATGAGAGTGGGCGCCGCAGGAGGTAGTGTCTGAATGAGAGTGGGCGCCGCAGGAGGTAGTGTCTGAATGAGAGTGGGCGCCGCAGGAGGTAGTGTCTGAATGAGAGTGGGCGCCGCAGGAGGTAGTGTCTGAATGAGAGTGGGCGCCGCAGGAGGTAGTGTCTGAATGAGAGTGGGCGCCGCAGGAGGTAGTGTCTGAATGAGAGTGGGCGCCGCAGGAGGTAGTGTCTGAATGAGAGTGGGCGCCGCAGGAGGTAGTGTCTGAATGAGAGTGGGCGCCGCAGGAGGTAGTGTCTGAATGAGAGTGGGCGCCGCAGGAGGTAGTGTCTGAATGAGAGTGGGCGCCGCAGGAGGTAGTGTCTGAATGAGAGTGGGCGCCGCAGGAGGTAGTGTCTGAATGAGAGTGGGCGCCGCAGGAGGTAGTGTCTGAATGAGAGTGGGCGCCGCAGGAGGTAGTGTCTGAATGAGAGTGGGCGCCGCAGGAGGTAGTGTCTGAATGAGAGTGGGCGCCGCAGGAGGTAGTGTCTGAATGAGAGTGGGCGCCGCAGGAGGTAGTGTCTGAATGAGAGTGGGCGCCGCAGGAGGTAGTGTCTGAATGAGAGTGGGCGCCGCAGGAGGTAGTGTCTGAATGAGAGTGGGCGCCGCAGGAGGTAGTGTCTGAATGAGAGTGGGCGCCGCAGGAGGTAGTGTCTGAATGAGAGTGGGCGCCGCAGGAGGTAGTGTCTGAATGAGAGTGGGCGCCGCAGGAGGTAGTGTCTGAATGAGAGTGGGCGCCGCAGGAGGTAGTGTCTGAATGAGAGTGGGCGCCGCAGGAGGTAGTGTCTGAATGAGAGTGGGCGCCGCAGGAGGTAGTGTCTGAATGAGAGTGGGCGCCGCAGGAGGTAGTGTCTGAATGAGAGTGGGCGCCGCAGGAGGTAGTGTCTGAATGAGAGTGGGCGCCGCAGGAGGTAGTGTCTGAATGAGAGTGGGCGCCGCAGGAGGTAGTGTCTGAATGAGAGTGGGCGCCGCAGGAGGTAGTGTCTGAATGAGAGTGGGCGCCGCAGGAGGTAGTGTCTGAATGAGAGTGGGCGCCGCAGGAGGTAGTGTCTGAATGAGAGTGGGCGCCGCAGGAGGTAGTGTCTGAATGAGAGTGGGCGCCGCAGGAGGTAGTGTCTGAATGAGAGTGGGCGCCGCAGGAGGTAGTGTCTGAATGAGAGTGGGCGCCGCAGGAGGTAGTGTCTGAATGAGAGTGGGCGCCGCAGGAGGTAGTGTCTGAATGAGAGTGGGCGCCGCAGGAGGTAGTGTCTGAATGAGAGTGGGCGCCGCAGGAGGTAGTGTCTGAATGAGAGTGGGCGCCGCAGGAGGTAGTGTCTGAATGAGAGTGGGCGCCGCAGGAGGTAGTGTCTGAATGAGAGTGGGCGCCGCAGGAGGTAGTGTCTGAATGAGAGTGGGCGCCGCAGGAGGTAGTGTCTGAATGAGAGTGGGCGCCGCAGGAGGTAGTGTCTGAATGAGAGTGGGCGCCGCAGGAGGTAGTGTCTGAATGAGAGTGGGCGCCGCAGGAGGTAGTGTCTGAATGAGAGTGGGCGCCGCAGGAGGTAGTGTCTGAATGAGAGTGGGCGCCGCAGGAGGTAGTGTCTGAATGAGAGTGGGCGCCGCAGGAGGTAGTGTCTGAATGAGAGTGGGCGCCGCAGGAGGTAGTGTCTGAATGAGAGTGGGCGCCGCAGGAGGTAGTGTCTGAATGAGAGTGGGCGCCGCAGGAGGTAGTGTCTGAATGAGAGTGGGCGCCGCAGGAGGTAGTGTCTGAATGAGAGTGGGCGCCGCAGGAGGTAGTGTCTGAATGAGAGTGGGCGCCGCAGGAGGTAGTGTCTGAATGAGAGTGGGCGCCGCAGGAGGTGGTGTCTGAATGAGAGTGGGTGCCGCAGGAGGTAGTGTCTGAATGAGAGTGGGCGCCGCAGGAGGTAGTGTCTGAATGAGAGTGGGCCGCATCAAGTAATCCACACAAAAACGATTACAACTGTTACAATCTGCTCAACCGTTATAAATAACAATAAAATCATTAAGTATTCTCAAGAACTAGGATTCACTTTCATCCACCTACTCACTGTTGCATTCAAAAATATATAGAAGCATTTAACAAAATAATCAGAATTAGACTAGTCGGTGAGATTCTACTGAAACCGTCGCGGAGAGTCACGTTATAGATATGAGAATGGGTGAAACGGGCCGGCGCATTTACACTAAACTTTTCTGTCATGTAGCGGGCCGCAAAATATCGTCTTGCGGGTCACAAATGGCTCGCAGGCCGCGATGTTTATTTATTAATATTCACGATTATCTCATTTTTTATAAAAGAATGTAAATATTTATACTTTCCCACATCATTTTCGATGTATGCGGAGTGTATGTGGGAACGAATTTAAAAAAATCTTAACATTTCATTTTCGGTTTCGGCTTCGGTTTTGGTTTCGGCTTCGGCCGAATTCATTTTTAACTTTCGGCCTTTTTTCAGTTTCGGCCGAAAGTCATTTTTAAACTTTCGGTCTTTTTTCGGTTTCGGCCGAAAGTCATTTTAAACTTTCGGCCTATTTTGGGCTTCGGCCGAAATCAGAAAATCACTTTTGGTCTGTCTCTACCTGCATCACTTCGCTCACCCCCAGAGCGTGCTAGTCAACCCATCCCACGGAACAACCTTGAGGAAATAATACCATCCCCCCCCCTTTCATTTTTGCCCTGTAGACAGCAAGACGGAGAATCGTCCCTTGCTGGAATTGCATTGTCTAGACAGAAAATTCACGCCAAAGCCTGAATAAAGATGTTCACCTCAGTCCGATAAACCTTGAGGGTAGAAGGTCAAACTCCCAACAACGAAAGTGATTTTCATTGGATGGAAAAATCACACCACCTTTGAATCGCCCAATTGAACCATCAGCTAATCGTCACCCAACTCGAATAAATAGACTGAACCAGCAAGAATCTGCCTTTTATGATCTGATCACTTGAATGTGAATGCTGGAAGGATCTGGACTAAGAACTTCGTCAGCATGATACATAACTGAAACCTAGGATATTAGCAAGTATATGGATTTTGAGATCTAATCACTTGATTGTGGACGCTTGAAGTGACTAGACTTAGTACTTCACTGGCGTGATACTTAACTGCAATTGCTACCTAGAGTACTAGTAAGTACTCAACCATGATTTTGACAGTATGGTTTTGCACTTGTATTGTTCATTCGCTATGTCATAAATATTCGATCGTGTTTGATCTTATTCTAATAATGCCTAAATTACATTATATTAATCTTATGAATTCTATTATTGCTTTTGCCGCGGCTTCGACACGCCGCCATCTTATCATGGGGATGGTAGGTTGTTGTTCAAACTCGCCCATGTCTCTTTTAACGAGAAGACAATATGTATAATATGTACCTGTAAATTTCATGATTGTTGATGACACCATGTCCCATACTTCATTAATTAAAATGTTTGCGTGGTCTAACATTGTCGCGATGCAACATATGCTCTCGCCGACAATGACAAGACTTATATTCCATCCACAAATTGGATGTATATATGTACAAGCTACGTCACCTTCCATACATCGATCTGAATTCGTTGCTGTTGGAACGGGACTTATCAGCTTATGGATATTCGCCTGGATACTTATCCATTTTTGTATCATTTTGCCTTTACCCTGGTTTCTATTACTGGACCGACTTACCTTGAAGCTGGAACTAGGGGATTGATCAACATCCTACACCAAACTACCTGACAGCTAGGACTTCGAGATCCATGGACTCTCACCACCACGATTTATCTCGGTAGAGACATCTTCCCCTCGCAGACATCGCAAGGAATCTACGACAGGGAACTCCGACTTCGCTACGCTCAGAACAGCACCGAAGGCCGGAACAAGGAAACGCTTCTGGAACAGAAGGACTCCCACACTGGGTGATCCACCGAGACCATCACCGAAACTCTAAAGGCTAAGTTTACCAAGATCGAGCATAGAACGTGAGCAATATAGCAGTAATAATGATGATACCGTCTGTATGTTAGGGACACTTGCCTTATGTAGATTTACCTTTCTAATTGGATGAAATCCGTTTCATGTATATATATTAGGCACCAAGAGTGTTTTACGGAGGAAGTTGTAAATATTATGTAATAAATATTTGTAGTTAATTTCTCCTTTAACTAAGACTTCGTTTCAGTCTATACTATAAGTATATAGATAGGTGTTATGACTGTGTGGTAATTTGGCTTAAATAACGAATCCCTAGACAGAGTGCCAAGAGGAGATCTCATACGAGAGATACTCCTCATTAATAGGTCATAAGTCAGATCACCACAATCTCTCATTTACCATATCAGCTCACGTTAGTAACCTATTAAAAAACGTATTTTCACTTAGAAAATAATGTGAGTTACAAAATGTCACATTTTGTTTATATTCACCAATCATACTCCCATCACAACATCTTTTAATGTGGAATATTATTTTATCTAATGCTCTATTGAGTTAGTTTCAAAGCATTGTGGCTCCCAATTTCAGAACCCTTTTTATTATCATTTTCTGTGGGATTGCATCTTCGGCCTACTCAATGTCTTATAAAGTATCGTTGTTTACCAGTATTATTGGGAAGGGATTAGCAGCAATCCCTGCAATATTCATGCAGGGCACGTAAGCTTCAGTTTGTTGACAGGCATTGCACTAATAATGTCTTAATACATAAGCTATTTTAAAACTCATTTTATTTATAAATAAATATAAGTAACTGTGCTTGTTGAAAATACTTGTGGCCCATTAGAATTAGCCGTTATTCATAAACATAAGTAGATGTGTTAGTGAAACAGCAATGTGGCTTCTTAGAAGGTAGATTGAAGTATGGTACAATGAAAATGAGATGACAATATTGTACAGGCAAGTTGAGATGGTATTTTTCACAGACAAGTTGAAATAGTAGTGTTGGACAAACAGGTTAAGCTTGCAGTTATGCGCACAAGTTGAGTTGGCTGTATTGTACAGACAAGTTGAGTTGGCAGCATTGTACAGACAAGTTGAGTTGGCAGTATTGTACAGACAAGTTGAGTTGACAGTATTGTACAGACAAGTTGAGATGACATTCTTTTACGGTAAAGTTAAGATGGCAGTGTTGTACAGTCAAATTGAAATGGCTTTGTTTCACAGTCAGATTGAGATGGCATTATTGTACAGGCAGGTTAAAAGGCGGTACCGGTATTGGACAAACTAGTTAAAATGGCAGTTTTTTTAGAAAAAAGTTGCGTAATGGAGTTAGTTTAGGAATTCATATCACTGATCAAGACTTGGATTGATTCTGAAAGTCACAAGACCTGAAATTAAATTTAAATCCCAAAATAAACGAATACATAAATTTTGTAATTTGCATGAAAAAATATTTCTTTATTGTATACTTCTCTTCGTATTTGTCAAACAACATCAATATAAAAAAATGAATGTTGCAATGTTCAATGCATTACTAATTGAAAGATTTCGTGTTTTCCGATCAATTTTATTATGAACGAATAAATAAAATACAAAGATTCTCAAAGGTGAAAATTATTTGATAACAATATCTTAAATTAACTTTCAAATAAAGATGAAATATTTTTTTAAAAAAATTTTTGCATGTTTATTATTATTATTTTAACAATACATAAATTATAATTAAATATAAGGAAATTGTAACAGACTATGTTTTCACAAGAAAACAGAGAGGTACAATGAGTGAACAGTGAATTGTGTTGACCCTGTTTTTCCACGAGGAGTGAGAGTGCATTGTATTTTTGAGAGGAAAATGTGAGCTCCAGGTTTTTTGGAGAGTAAATTATGTTTTTGGCAAAGCAGTCGTTCTCCACGCTTTGCTGGTAATGAAAGGGGCAGTTGATTGGGAGAGTTGAGTAGAGTTAGAAGAGAGTTGAGCTGAGTTATAGTAGAGTGAGGACTTGTCTTTCTGAGTGGTGGAATAGTATATATATATATGTGAAATGATTACATTCATGCAAGGATTATTATTAATATTATCAGTGTAAAGTGTGATTCAATAAAGTACTGTAAGTTTAATCAGAATTCAGTATCCTTCTTTGCGTGCCTGGATAATAAGTGGAAGAATGAAGAAGTCTTAGCCGGCATCCTGAAGTATTAACATAAAACAAGTGACCATGCTACTGACATAACGCACTAAGAAATAAGATCTCACGCCATGAGTTAGAACGATGTCATAGTATGCGTTACAGAAATATATTTTATTTATAACGTTTAAAAAAATTTCAATTTCAGTAAAATAAAAAAAAATCACTATCTTTGTTTTAAGACTACGATGTATTTAAATCGAATCGTTTATTTTTATTTTTTAAGCGTTTCATGGATACCTTAGAATGCCTTAGATCAGGGGTCGGGAACCTATGGCTTGCGAGCCAGATGTGGCTCTATTGATGGCTGCATCTTGCTCGTAGACAATAAATGTTCGATTATTAAAAAAAAAAATATTTAGACTCTTTTGATCTAAATATTAATTTCACATCAATATTTCATTCTACAAATGAGCTAAAAGTCTACTGCAGCTCAGAATCAGAAGTGTTAAAGGAGATAAAAAATTCACACATTTACTTGAATTTTTAGTTTTAAACATAATGTATTGCTCTCATAGAAATACTTTTCAAAATATGTGGTGTCCATGGCTCTTTCAGACAAAAAGGTTCCCGACAATTGCCTTAGATCATTCTTACATATATGTTTCATTTCTATTGTTTTTTTAACATTAGACAAAGCTGTCTATAAATTGCAATTTTGATCTGTTCTTTGACATCGTTTTACCTAATTTTATTATCAACATTTGAACACGGTACTACGACCAATTGATTTTAATGGCAATGAATTTTTAAAAAAACATTTCACAGAACTACAGTTTAAAATTTGGCCGACAGCTCTCAAATATGTAACTGTGGTCTTTGGTTTATTTGCTTTATTGATCCAATTACTTCAAACTTTAGTGAAAAGGGGCAGAAAGAAAGGAGACAAACACACACTAAAATCAACAACAAACTAAAGTTTCCCAATTGAATTTGAATTTTAGATTATCATATTACAGTGTATATCTATTTACGCGACAAGACACCCATCACAGCCTATCTTATTACAGTGTATATCTATTTACGCGACAAGACACCCATCACAGCTTATCTTATTAAAGTGTATATCTATTTTCGCGACAAGACACCCATCACAGACTATCTTATTACAGTGTATATCTATTTACGCGACAAGACACCCATCACAGCCTATCTTATTACAGTGTATATCTATTTACGCGACAATACACCTATCACAGCCTATCTTATTACAGTGTATATCTATTTACGCGACAAGACACCAATCACAGCCTATCTTATTACAGTGTAAATCTATTTACGCGACAAGACACCCATCACAGCCTATCTTATTACAGTGTATATCTATGTACGCGACAAGACACCCATCATAGCCTATTTATTACAGTGTATATCTATTTACGCGACAAGACACCAATCACAGCCTATCTTATTAAAGTGTATATCTATTTACGCGACAAGACACCCATCACAGCCAATCTTATTAAAGTGTATATCTATTTACGCGACAAGACAATCATCACAGCCTATCTTATTACAGTGTATATCTATTTACGCGACAAGACACCCATCACAGCCTATCTTATTAAAGTGTATATCTATTTACGCGACAAGACACTCATCACAGCCTATCTTATTACAGTGTATATCTATTTACGCGACAAGACACCCATCACAGCCTATCTTATTACAGTGTATATCTATTTACGCGACAAGACACCCATCACAGCCTATCTTATTACAGTGTATATCTATTTACGCGACAAGACACCCATCACAGCCTATCTTATTACAGTGTATATCTATTTACGCGACAAGACACCCATCACAGCCTATCTTATTACAGTGTATATCTATTTACGCGACAAGACACCCATCACAGCCTATCTTATTACAGTGTATATCTATTTACGCGACAAGACACCCATCACAGCCTATCTTATTACAGTGTATATCTATTTACGCGACAAGACACCCATCACAGCCTATCTTATTACAGTGTATATCTATTTACGCGACAAGACACCCATCACAGCCTATCTTATTACAGTGTATATCTATTTACGCGACAAGACACCCATCACAGCCTATCTTATTACAGTGTATATCTATTTACGCGACAAGACACCCATCACAGCCTATCTTATTACAGTGTATATCTATTTACGCGACAAGACACCCATCACAGCCTATCTTATTACAGTGTATATCTATTTACGCGACAAGACACCCATCACAGCCTATCTTATTACAGTGTATATCTATTTACGCGACAAGACACCCATCACAGCCTATCTTATTACAGTGTATATCTATTTACGCGACAAGACACCCATCACAGCCTATCTTATTACAGTGTATATCTATTTACGCGACAAGACACCCATCACAGCCTATCTTATTACAGTGTATATCTATTTACGCGACAAGACACCCATCACAGCCTATCTTATTACAGTGTATATCTATTTACGCGACAAGACACCCATCACAGCCTATCTTATTACAGTGTATATCTATTTACGCGACAAGACACCCATCACAGCCTATCTTATTACAGTGTATATCTATTTACGCGACAAGACACCCATCACAGCCTATCTTATTACAGTGTATATCTATTTACGCGACAAGACACCCATCACAGCCTATCTTATTACAGTGTATATCTATTTACGCGACAAGACACCCATCACAGCCTATCTTATTACAGTGTATATCTATTTACGCGACAAGACACCCATCACAGCCTATCTTATTACAGTGTATATCTATTTACGCGACAAGACACCCATCACAGCCTATCTTATTACAGTGTATATCTATTTACGCGACAAGACACCCATCACAGCCTATCTTATTACAGTGTATATCTATTTACGCGACAAGACACCCATCACATGTTATCTTATTAAAGTGTATATCTTTTTACTCGACAAGACACCCACCACAGACTATCTTATTACAGTATATATCTTTTTACTCGACAAGACACCCACCACAGCCTATCTTATAACAGTGTATATATATTTACGCGACAAGACACCCATCACAGTCTATCTTATTACAGTGTATATCTATTTACGCGACAAGACACCCATTACAGCCTATCTTATTACAGTGTATATCTATTTACGCGACAAGACACCCATCACAGCTTATCTTATTAAAGTGTATATCTATTTTCGCGACAAGACACCCATCACAGCCTATCTTATTAAAGTGTATATCTTTTTACGCGACAAGACACCCATCATAGCCTATCTTATTACAGTGTATATCTATTTACGCGACAAGACACCCATCACAGCTTATCTTATTAAAGTGTATATCTTTTTACGCGACAAGACACCCATCATAGCCTATCTTATTACAGTGTATATCTATTTACGCGACAATACACCCATCACAGCCTATCTTATTACAGTGTATATCTATTTACGCGACATGACACCCATCACAGCCTATCTTATTACAGTGTATATCTATTTACGCGACAAGACACCCATCACAGCCTATCTTATTACAGTGTATATCTATTTACGCGACAAGACACCCATCACAGCCTATCTTATTACAGTGTATATCTATTTACGCGACAAGACACCCATCACAGCCTATCTTATTACAGTGTATATCTATTTACGCGACAAGACACCCATCACAGCCTATCTTATTACAGTGTATATCTATTTACGCGACAAGACACCCATCACAGCCTATCTTATTACAGTGTATATCTATTTACGCGACAAGACACCCATCACAGCCTATCTTATTACAGTGTATATCTATTTACGCGACAAGACACCCATCACAGCCTATCTTATTACAGTGTATATCTATTTACGCGACAAGACACCCATCACAGCCTATCTTATTACAGTGTATATCTATTTACGCGACAAGACACCCATCACAGCCTATCTTATTACAGTGTATATCTATTTACGCGACAAGACACCCATCACAGCCTATCTTATTACAGTGTATATCTATTTACGCGACAAGACACCCATCACAGCCTATCTTATTACAGTGTATATCTATTTACGCGACAAGACACCCATCACAGCCTATCTTATTACAGTGTATATCTATTTACGCGACAAGACACCCATCACAGCCTATCTTATTACAGTGTATATCTATTTACGCGACAAGACACCCATCACAGCCTATCTTATTACAGTGTATATCTATTTACGCGACAAGACACCCATCACAGCCTATCTTATTACAGTGTATATCTATTTACGCGACAAGACACCCATCACAGCCTATCTTATTACAGTGTATATCTATTTACGCGACAAGACACCCATCACAGCCTATCTTATTACAGTGTATATCTATTTACGCGACAAGACACCCATCACAGCCTATCTTATTACAGTGTATATCTATTTACGCGACAAGACACCCATCACAGCCTATCTTATTACAGTGTATATCTATTTACGCGACAAGACACCCATCACAGCCTATCTTATTACAGTGTATATCTATTTACGCGACAAGACACCCATCACAGCCTATCTTATTACAGTGTATATCTATTTACGCGACAAGACACCCATCACAGCCTATCTTATTACAGTGTATATCTATTTACGCGACAAGACACCCATCACAGCCTATCTTATTACAGTGTATATCTATTTACGCGACAAGACACCCATCACAGCCTATCTTATTACAGTGTATATCTATTTACGCGACAAGACACCCATCACAGCTTGTCTTATTACAGTGTATATCTATTTACAAGACTAGACACACATCACAGCCTATCTTATTACAGTGTAGATCTATTTACGCGACAAGACACCCATCACATCCTATCTTATTACAGTGTATATCTATTTACCCGACAAGACACCCATCACAGCCTATCTTATTACAGTGTATATCTATTTACGCGACAATACACCCATCACAGCCTATCTTATTACAGTGTATATCTATTTACGCGACAAGACACCCATCACATCCTATTTTATTACAGTGTATATCTATTTACGCGACAAGACACCCATCATAGCCTATCTTATTACAGTGTATATCTATTTACGCGACAAGACACCCATCACAGCCTATCTTATTACAGTGTATATCTATTTACGCGACAAGACACCCATCACAGCCTATCTTATTAAAGCGTATATTATTTACGCGACAAGACACTCATCACAGCCTATCTTATTACAGTGTATATCTATTTACGCGACAAGACACCCATCGCAGCCTATCTTATTACAGTGTATATCTATTTACGCGACAAGGCACCCATCACAGCCT
>CAXITT010000291.1:955262-968137 GCA_964033795.1 Lymnaea stagnalis
TTACAGTGTATATCTATTTACGCGACAAGACACTCATCACAACCTATCTTATTACAGTGTATATCTATTTACGCGACAAGACACCCATCACAGCCTATCTTTTTAAAGTGTATATCTATTTACGCGACAAGACACCCATCACAGCCTATCTTATTAAAGTGTATATCTATTTACGCGACAAGACACCCATCACAGTCTATCTTATTACAGTGTATATCTATTTACGCGACAAGACGTCCATCACAGCCTATCTTATTACAGTGTATATCTATTTACAAGACTAGACACCCATCACAGCCTATCTTATTACAGTGTATATCTATTTACGCGACAATACACCCATCACAGCCTATCTTATTACAGTGTATATCTATTTACGCGACATGACACCCATCACAGCCTATCTTATCAAAGTGTATATCTATTTACGCGACAAGACACCCATCACAGCCTATCTTATTACAGTGTATATCTATTTACGCGACAAGACACCCATCACAGCCTATCTTTTTAAAGTGTATATCTATTTACGCGACAAGACACCCATCACAGCCTATCTTATTACAGTTTATATCTATTTACGCGACAAGACACCCATCACAGCCTATCTTATTACAGTGTATATCTATTTACGCGACAAGACACCCATCACAGCCTATCTTATTACAGTGTATATCTATTTACGCGACAA
The DNA here is from genome assembly GCA_964033795.1 of Lymnaea stagnalis. Taxonomy (NCBI): domain Eukaryota; kingdom Metazoa; phylum Mollusca; class Gastropoda; family Lymnaeidae; genus Lymnaea; species Lymnaea stagnalis. The sequence continues at coordinate 955,954 of CAXITT010000291.1, forward strand.
GACACCCATCACAGCCTATCTTATTACAGTGTATATCTATTTACGCGACAAGACACCCATCACAGCCTATCTTATTACAGTGTATATCTATTTACGCGACAAGACACCCATCACAGCCTATCTTATTACAGTGTATATCTATTTACGCGACAAGACACCCATCACAGCCTATCTTATTACAGTGTATATCTATTTACGCGACAAGACACCCATCACAGCCTATCTTATTACAGTGTATATCTATTTACGCGACAAGACACCCATCACAGCCTATCTTATTACAGTGTATATCTATTTACGCGACAAGACACCCATCACAGCCTATCTTATTACAGTGTATATCTATTTACGCGACAAGACACCCATCACAGCCTATCTTATTACAGTGTATATCTATTTACGCGACAAGACACCCATCACAGCCTATCTTATTACAGTGTATATCTATTTACGCGACAAGACACCCATCACAGCCTATCTTATTACAGTGTATATCTATTTACGCGACAAGACACCCATCACAGCCTATCTTATTACAGTGTATATCTATTTACGCGACATGACACCCATCACAGCCTATCTTATCAAAGTGTATATCTATTTACCCGACAAGACACCCATCACAGCCTATCTTATTACAGTGTATATCTATTTACGCGACAAGACACCCATCACAGCCTATCTTATTACAGTTTATATCTATTTACGCGACAAGAGACCCATCACAGCCTATTTTATTACAGTGTATATCTATTTACGCGACAATACACCCATCACAGCCTATCTTATTACAGTGTATATCTATTTACGCGACAAGACACCCATCACAGCCTATCTTATTACAGTGTATATCTATTTACGCGACAAGACACCCATCATAGCCTATCTTATTACAGTGTATATCTATTTACGCGACAAGACACCCATCACAGCCTATCTTATTAAAGTGAATATCTATTTACGCGACAAGACACCCATCACAGCCTATCTTTTTAAAGTGTATATCTATTTACGCGACAAGACACCCATCACAGCCTATCTTATTACAGTTTATATCTATTTACGCGACAAGACACCCATCACAGCCTATCTTATTACAGTGTATATCTATTTACGCGACAAGACACCCATCACAGCCTATCTTATTACAGTGTATATCTATTTACGCGACAAGACACCCATCACAGCCTATCTTATTACAGTGTATATCTATTTACGCGACAAGACACCCATCACAGCCTATCTTATTACAGTGTATATCTATTTACGCGACAAGACACCCATCACAGCCTATCTTATTACAGTGTATATCTATTTACGCGACAAGACACCCATCACAGCCTATCTTATTACAGTGTATATCTATTTACGCGACAAGACACCCATCACAGCCTATCTTATTACAGTGTATATCTATTTACGCGACAAGACACCCATCACAGCCTATCTTATTACAGTGTATATCTATTTACGCGACAAGACACCCATCACAGCCTATCTTATTACAGTGTATATCTATTTACGCGACAAGACACCCATCACAGCCTATCTTATTACAGTGTATATCTATTTACGCGACAAGACACCCATCACAGCCTATCTTATTACAGTGTATATCTATTTACGCGACAAGACACCCATCACAGCCTATCTTATTACAGTGTATATCTATTTACGCGACAAGACACCCATCACAGCCTATCTTATTACAGTGTATATCTATTTACGCGACAAGACACCCATCACAGCCTATCTTATTACAGTGTATATCTATTTACGCGACAAGACACCCATCACAGCCTATCTTATTACAGTGTATATCTATTTACGCGACAAGACACCCATCACAGCCTATCTTATTACAGTGTATATCTATTTACGCGACAAGACACCCATCACAGCCTATCTTATTACAGTGTATATCTATTTACGCGACAAGACACCCATCACAGCCTATCTTATTACAGTGTATATCTATTTACGCGACAAGACACCCATCACAGCCTATCTTATTACAGTGTATATCTATTTACGCGACAAGACACCCATCACAGTATATCTTATTACAGTGTATATCCATTTACGCGACAAGACAACCATCACATCCTATCTTATTACAGTGTATATCTATTTACCCGACAAGACACCCATCACAGCTTATCTTATTACAGTGTATATCTATTTACGCGACAATACACCCATCACAGCCTATCTTATTACAGTGTATATCTATTTACGCGACAAGACATCCATCACAGCCTATCTTATTACAGTGTATATCTATTTACGCGACAAGACACCCATCATAGCCTGTCTTATTACAGTGTATATCTATTTACGCGACAAGACACCCATCACAGCCTATCTTATTAAAGTGTATATCTATTTACGCGACAAGACACCCATCACAGCCTATCTTTTTAAAGTGTATATCTATTTACGCGACAAGACACCCATCACAGCCTATCTTATTACCGTTTATATCTATTTACGCGACAAGACACCCATCACAGCCTATTTTATTACAGTGCATATCTATTTACGCGACAATACACCCATCACAGCCTATCTTATTACAGTGTATATCTATTTACGCGACAAGACACCCATCAAACTTATCTTATTACAGTGTATATCTATTTACGCGACAAGACACCCATCATAGCCTATCTTATTACAGTGTATATCTATTTACGCGACAAGACACCCATCACAGCCTATCTTATTAAAGTGAATATCTATTTACGCGACAAGACACCCATCACAGCCTATCTTATTAAAGTGTATATCTATTTACGCGACAAGACACCCATCACAGCCTATCTTATTACAGTTTATATCTATTTACGCGACAAGACACCCATCACATCCTATCTTATTACAGTGTATATCTATTTACCCGACAAGACATCCATCACAGCCTATCTTATTACAGTGTATATCTATTTACGCGACAAGACACCCATCACAGCCTATCTTATTAAAGTGTATATCTATTTACGCGACAAGACACTCATCACAGCCTATCTTATTACAGTGTATATCTATTTACGCGACAAGACACTCATCACAGCCTATCTTATTACAGTGTATATCTATTTACGCGACAATACACCCATCACAGCCTATCTTATTACAGTGTATATCTATTTACGCGACAAGACACTCATCACAGCCTATCTTATAACAGTGTATATCTATTTACGCGACAAGACACCAATCGCAGCCTATCTTATAACAGTGTATATCTATTTACGCGACAAGACACCCATCGCAGCCTATCTTATTACAGTGTATATCTATTTATGCGACAAGACACCCATCACAGCCTATCTTTTTAAAGTATATATCTATTTACGCGACAAGACACCCATTACAGCCTATCTTTTTACAGTTTATATCTATTTACGCGACAAGACACCCATCACAGCCTATCTTATTACAGTGTATATCTATTTACGCGACAAGACATCCATCACAGCCTATCTTATTACAGTGTATATCTATTTACGCGACAAGACACCCATCACAGCCTATCTTATTACAGTGTATATCTATTTACGCGACAAGACACCCATCACAGCCTATCTTATTACAGTGTATATCTATTTACGCGACAAGACACCCATCACAGCCTATCTTATTACAGTGTATATCTATTTACGCGACAAGACACCCATCACAGCCTATCTTATTACAGTGTATATCTATTTACGCGACAAGACACCCATCACAGCCTATCTTATTACAGTGTATATCTATTTACGCGACAAGACACCCATCACAGCCTATCTTATTACAGTGTATATCTATTTACGCGACAAGACACCCATCACAGCCTATCTTATTACAGTGTATATCTATTTACGCGACAAGACACCCATCACAGCCTATCTTATTACAGTGTATATCTATTTACGCGACAAGACACCCATCACAGCCTATCTTATTACAGTGTATATCTATTTACGCGACAAGACACCCATCACAGCCTATCTTATTACAGTGTATATCTATTTACGCGACAAGACACCCATCACAGCCTATCTTATTACAGTGTATATCTATTTACGCGACAAGACACCCATCACAGCCTATCTTATTACAGTGTATATCTATTTACGCGACAAGACACCCATCACAGCCTATCTTATTACAGTGTATATCTATTTACGCGACAAGACACCCATCACAGCCTATCTTATTACAGTGTATATCTATTTACGCGACAAGACACCCATCACAGCCTATCTTATTACAGTGTATATCTATTTACGCGACAAGACACCCATCACAGCCTATCTTATTACAGTGTATATCTATTTACGCGACAAGACACCCATCACAGCCTATCTTATTACAGTGTATATCTATTTACGCGACAAGACACCCATCACAGCCTATCTTATTACAGTGTATATCTATTTACGCGACAAGACACCCATCACAGCCTATCTTATTACAGTGTATATCTATTTACGCGACAAGACACCCATCACAGCCTATCTTATTACAGTGTATATCTATTTACGCGACAAGACACCCATCACAGCCTATCTTATTACAGTGTATATCTATTTACGCGACAAGACACCCATCACAGCCTATCTTATTACAGTGTATATCTATTTACGCGACAAGACACCCATCACAGCCTATCTTATTACAGTGTATATCTATTTACGCGACAAGACACCCATCACAGCCTATCTTATTACAGTGTATATCTATTTACGCGACAAGACACCCATCACAGCCTATCTTATTACAGTGTATATCTATTTACGCGACAAGACACCCATCACAGCCTATCTTATTACAGTGTATATCTATTTACGCGACAAGACACCCATCACAGCCTATCTTATTACAGTGTATATCTATTTACGCGACAAGACACCCATCACAGCCTATCTTATTACAGTGTATATCTATTTACGCGACAAGACACCCATCACAGCCTATCTTATTACAGTGTATATCTATTTACGCGACAATACACCCATCACAGCCTATCTTATTACAGTGTATATCTATTTACGCGACATGACATCCATCACAGCCTATCTTATCAAAGTGTATATCTATTTACCCGACAAGACACCCATCACAGCCTATCTTATTACAGTGTATATCTATTTACGCGACAAGACACTCATCACAGCCTATCTTTTTAAAGTGTATATCCATTTACGCGACAAGACACCCATCACAGCCTATCTTTTTAAAGTGTATATCTATTTACGCGACAAGACACCCATCACAGCCTATCTTATTACAGTTTATATTTATTTACGCGACAAGACACCCATCACAGCCTATCTTATTACAGTGTATATCTATTTACGCGACAATACACCCATCACAGCCTATCTTATTACAGTGTATATCTATTTACGCGACAAGACATCCATCAAAGCTATCTTATTACAGTGTATATCTATTTACGCGACAAGACATTCATCACAGACTATCTTATTACAGTGTATATCTATTTACGCGACAAGACACCCATCACAGCCTATCTTATTACAGTTTATATCTATTTACGCGACAAGACACCCATCACAGCCTATTTTATTACAGTGTATATCTATTTACGCGACAATACACCCATCACAGCCTATCTTATTACAGTGTATATCTATTTACGCGACAATACACCCATCACAGCCTATCTTATTACAGTGTATATCAATTTACGCGACAAGACACCCATCACAGCCTATCTTATTACAGTGTATATCTATTTACGCGACAAGACACCCATCACAGCCTATCTTATTACAGTGTATATCTATTTACGCGACAAGACACCCATCACAGCCTATCTTATTACAGTGTATATCTATTTACGCGACAAGACACCCATCACAGCCTATCTTATTACAGTGTATATCTATTTACGCGACAAGACACCCATCACAGCCTATCTTATTACAGTGTATATCTATTTACGCGACAAGACACCCATCACAGCCTATCTTATTACAGTGTATATCTATTTACGCGACAAGACACCCATCACAGCCTATCTTATTACAGTGTATATCTATTTACGCGACAAGACACCCATCACAGCCTATCTTATTACAGTGTATATCTATTTACGCGACAAGACACCCATCACAGCCTATCTTATTACAGTGTATATCTATTTACGCGACAAGACACCCATCACAGCCTATCTTATTACAGTGTATATCTATTTACGCGACAAGACACCCATCACAGCCTATCTTATTACAGTGTATATCTATTTACGCGACAAGACACCCATCACAGCCTATCTTATTACAGTGTATATCTATTTACGCGACAAGACACCCATCACAGCCTATCTTATTACAGTGTATATCTATTTACGCGACAAGACACCCATCACAGCCTATCTTATTACAGTGTATATCTATTTACGCGACAAGACACCCATCACAGCCTATCTTATTACAGTGTATATCTATTTACGCGACAAGACACCCATCACAGCCTATCTTATTACAGTGTATATCTATTTACGCGACAAGACACCCATCACAGCCTATCTTATTACAGTGTATATCTATTTACGCGACAAGACACCCATCACAGCCTATCTTATTACAGTGTATATCTATTTACGCGACAAGACACCCATCACAGCCTATCTTATTACAGTGTATATCTATTTACGCGACAAGACACCCATCACAGCCTATCTTATTACAGTGTATATCTATTTACGCGACAAGACACCCATCACAGCCTATCTTATTACAGTGTATATCTATTTACGCGACAAGACACCCATCACAGCCTATCTTATTACAGTGTATATCTATTTACGCGACAAGACACCCATCACAGCCTATCTTATTACAGTGTATATCTATTTACGCGACAAGACACCCATCACAGCCTATCTTATTACAGTGTATATCTATTTACGCGACAAGACACCCATCACAGCCTATCTTATTACAGTGTATATCTATTTACGCGACAAGACACCCATCACAGCCTATCTTATTACAGTGTATATCTATTTACGCGACAAGACACCCATCACAGCCTGTCTTATTAAAGTGTATATCTATTTACGCAACAATACACCCATCACAGCCTATCTTATTACAGTGTATATCTATTACGCGACAAGACACCCATCACATCCTATTTTATTACAGTGTATATCTATTTACGCGACAAGACACCCATCATAGCCTATCTTATTACAGTGTATATCTATTTACGCGACAAGACACCCATCACAGCCTATCTTATTACAGTGTATATCTATTTACGCGACAAGACACCCATCACAGCCTATCTTATTAAAGCGTATATTATTTACGCGACAAGACACTCATCACAGCCTATCTTATTACAGTGTATATCTATTTACGCGACAAGACACCCATCGCAGCCTATCTTATTACAGTGTATATCTATTTACGCGACAAGGCACCCATCACAGCCTGTCTTTTTAAAGTGTATATCTATTTACGCGACAAGACACCCATCACAGCCTATCTTATTACAGTGTATATCTATTTACGCGACATGACATCCATCACAGCCTATCTTATCAAAGTGTATATCTATTTACCCGACAAGACACCCATCACAGCCTATCTTATTACAGTGTATATCTATTTACGCGACAAGACACCCATCATAGCCTATCTTATTACAGTGTATATCTATTTACGCGACAAGACACCCATCACAGCCTATCTTATTACAGTGTATATCTATTTACGCGACAAGACACCAATCACAGCCTATCTTATTACAGTGTATATCTATTTACGCGACAAGACACCCATCACAGCCTATCTTATTACAGTGTATATCTATTTACGCGACAAGACACCCATCACAGCCTATCTTATTACAGTGTATATCTATTAACCCGACAAGACACCCATCACAGCCTATCTTATTACAGTGTATATCTATTTACGCGACAATACACCCATCACAGCCTATCTTATTACAGTGTATATCTATTTACGCGACAAGACACCCATCAAAGCCTGTCTTATAAAAGTGTATATCTATTTACGCGACTAGACACCAATTACAGCCTGTCTTATAAAAGTGTATATCTATTTATGCGACAAGACACCCATCACAGCCTATCTTTTTACAGTGTATATCTATTTACGCGACAAGACACCCATTACAGCCTATCTTATTACAGTGTATATCTATTTACGCGACAAGACACCCATCAAAACCTATCTTATTACAGTGTATATCTATTTACGCGACAAGACACAAATAACAGCCTATCTTATTACAGTGTATATCTATTTACGCGACAAGACACCCATCACAGCCTATCTTATTACAGTGTATATCTATTTACGCGACAAGACACCCATCACAGCCTATCTTATTACAGTGTATATCTATTTACGCGACAAGACACCCATCACAGCCTATCTTATTACAGTGTATATCTATTTACGCGACAAGACACCCATCACAGCCTATCTTATTACAGTGTATATCTATTTACGCGACAAGACACCCATCACAGCCTATCTTATTACAGTGTATATCTATTTACGCGACAAGACACCCATCACAGCCTATCTTATTACAGTGTATATCTATTTACGCGACAAGACACCCATCACAGCCTATCTTATTACAGTGTATATCTATTTACGCGACAAGACACCCATCACAGCCTATCTTATTACAGTGTATATCTATTTACGCGACAAGACACCCATCACAGCCTATCTTATTACAGTGTATATCTATTTACGCGACAAGACACCCATCACAGCCTATCTTATTACAGTGTATATCTATTTACGCGACAAGACACCCATCACAGCCTATCTTATTACAGTGTATATCTATTTACGCGACAAGACACCCATCACAGCCTATCTTATTACAGTGTATATCTATTTACGCGACAAGACACCCATCACAGCCTATCTTATTACAGTGTATATCTATTTACGCGACAAGACACCCATCACAGCCTATCTTATTACAGTGTATATCTATTTACGCGACAAGACACCCATCACAGCCTATCTTATTACAGTGTATATCTATTTACGCGACAAGACACCCATCACAGCCTATCTTATTACAGTTTATATCTATTTACGCGACAAGACACACATCACAACCTATCTTATTACAGTGTATATCTATTTACGCGACAAGACACCAATCACAGCCTATCTTATTACATTGTATATCTATTTACGCGTCAAGACACCCATCACAGCCTATCTTATTACAGTGTATATCTATTTAGGCGACAAGACACCCATCACAGCTTATGTTATTAAAGTGTATATCTATTTTCGCGACAAGACACCCATCACAGACTATCTTATTACAGTGTATATCTATTTACACGATAAGACACCCATCACAGTCTATCTTATTACAGTGTATATCTATTTTCGCGACAAGACACCCATCACAGACTATCTTATTACAGTGTATATCTATTTACACGATAAGACACCCATCACAGTCTATCTTATTACAGTGTATATCCATTTACGCGACAAGACACCCATAACATACTATCTTATTACAGTGTATATCTATTTACCCGACAAGACACCCATCAAGGCCTATCTTATTACAGTGTATATCTATTTACGCGACAAGACACCAATCACAGCCTATCTTATTACAGTGTATATCTATTTACGCGTCAAGACACACATCACAACCTATCTTATTACAGTGTATATCTATTTACGCGACAAGACACCAATAACAGCCTATCTTATTACAGTGTATATCTATTTACGCGTCAAGACACCCATCACAGCCTATCTTATTACAGTGTATATCTATTTACGCGACAAGACACACATCACAGCCTATCTTATTACAGTGTATATATATTTACGCGACAAGACATCCATCACAGCCTATCTTTTTAAAGTGTATATCTATTTACGCGACAAGACACCCATCACAGCCTATCTTATTACAGTGTATATCTATTTACGCGACAAGACACCCATCACAGCCTATCTTATTACAGTGTATATCTATTTACGCGACAAGACACCCATCACAGCTTGTCTTATTACAGTGTATATCTATTTACAAGACTAGACACACATCACAGCCTATCTTATTACAGTGTATATCTATTTACGCGACAAGACACCCATCACAGCCTATCTTTTTACAGTGTATATCTATTTACGCGAAAAGGCACCCATCACAACCTATCTTATTACAGTGTATATCTATTTACGCGACAAGACACCAATCACAGCCTATCTTATTACAGTGTATATCTATTTACGCGTCAAGACACCCATCACAACCTATCTTATTACAGTGTATATCTATTTACGCGACAAGACACCAATCACAGCCTATCTTATTACAGTGTATATCTATTTACGCGTCAAGACACCCATCACAGCCTATCTTATTACAGTGTATATCTATTTACGCGACAAGACACACATCACAGCCTATCTTATTACAGTGTATATCTATTTACGCGACAAGACACCCATCACAGCCTATCTTATTACAGTGTATATCTATTTACGCGACAAGACACCCATCACAGCCTATCTTATTACAGTGTATATCTATTTACGCGACAAGACACCCATCACAGCCTATCTTATTACAGTGTATATCTATTTACGCGACAAGACACCCATCACAGCCTATCTTATTACAGTGTATATCTATTTACGCGACAAGACACCCATCACAGCCTATCTTATTACAGTGTATATCTATTTACGCGACAAGACACCCATCACAGCCTATCTTATTACAGTGTATATCTATTTACGCGACAAGACACCCATCACAGCCTATCTTATTACAGTGTATATCTATTTACGCGACAAGACACCCATCACAGCCTATCTTATTACAGTGTATATCTATTTACGCGACAAGACACCCATCACAGCCTATCTTATTACAGTGTATATCTATTTACGCGACAAGACACCCATCACAGCCTATCTTATTACAGTGTATATCTATTTACGCGACAAGACACCCATCACAGCCTATCTTATTACAGTGTATATCTATTTACGCGACAAGACACCCATCACAGCCTATCTTATTACAGTGTATATCTATTTACGCGACAAGACACCCATCACAGCCTATCTTATTACAGTGTATATCTATTTACGCGACAAGACACCCATCACAGCCTATCTTATTACAGTGTATATCTATTTACGCGACAAGACACCCATCACAGCCTATCTTATTACAGTGTATATCTATTTACGCGACAAGACACCCATCACAGCCTATCTTATTACAGTGTATATCTATTTACGCGACAAGACACCCATCACAGCCTATCTTATTACAGTGTATATCTATTTACGCGACAAGACACCCATCACAGCCTATCTTATTACAGTTTATATCTATTTACGCGACAAGACACACATCACAACCTATCTTATTACAGTGTATATCTATTTACGCGACAAGACACCAATCACAGCCTATCTTATTACAGTGTATATCTATTTACGCGTCAAGACACCAATCACAGCCTATCTTATTACAGTGTATATCTATTTCGGCGACAAGACACACATCACAGCCTATCTTATTACAGTGTATATCTATTTACGCGACAAGACACCCATCACAGCCTATCTTATTACAGTGTATATCTATTTACGTGACAAGACACCCTGTCTTATTACAGTGTATATCTATTTACGCGACAAGACACCCATCACAGCTTGTCTTATTACAGTGTATATCTATTTACAAGACTAGACACACATCACAGCCTATCTTATTACAGTGTATATCTATTTACGCGACAAGACACCCATCACAGCCTATCTTTTTACAGTGTATATCTATTTACGCGAGAAAGACACCCATCACAACCTATCTTATTACAGTGTATATCTATTTACGCGACAAGACACCAATCACAGCCTATCTTATTACAGTATATATATTTACGCGACAAGACATCCATCACAGCCTATCATTTTAAAGTGTATATCTATTTACGCGACAAGACACCCATCACAGCCTATCTTATTACAGTGTATCTATTTACGCGACAAGACACCCATCACAGTCTATCTTATTACAGTGTATATCTATTTACGCGACAAGACACCCATCACAGCCTATCTTATTACAGTGTATATCTATTTACGCGACAAGACACTCATCA
>CAXITT010000292.1:0-27708 GCA_964033795.1 Lymnaea stagnalis
TATACGAAACTTTAAAAAAAAAAAACAACACATCATCTGACTTAAACATGAATAAATCTCATCTCATTAGTAGCAAACTTTTTTTTTTTTAAAATTTAAATAATTATAGTTAAAAGTGTGTGTATGTGAGTTGGAACATCGATGATGTGCTAGTCTCAGTGGATCTTGTGGGTTATGTATCAATAAGAAATTTGGGGAAGCGTGGCTTATTTTTAGTGAGGGATTTTTTATTTGAAAGACAAGATTGGAATTGGATAATTTGATCTGTTTCCGAGATTACACCGGCTGTTCAATTGGCTGATCCGCGCAGTGCAGGGAGCGACACGATTTCAATTTGCTGTGATTTGAAGAGGGATTTTGCTTGACCGAGACTTAAGGTCAAAGCACATTTTATTTTCCAGCTTTGTAATGGAAAGTGAGAGCGTCATACCATTTGGCTCACAGCCAAACTGATTCTTTTATTTTATATATATATATATATATATATATATATATATATATATATATATATATATGTTGGTATTATTCATATATTTATTATTATTATTATTATTATTTTTTTGTTTTGTGTAAATATTGCAGTTTAATTGCGATGTCTGAAAACAGATATAAAAAAATTAAACACATTTTTTTTTTTTTTTTTTTTTTTGGGGGGTGGGGGAGGCCAATTTTTTGTGTATGGAAATAATTTTTTTTTTAAATTAACTTATTAATAAAGGAGTATAAGTGAAAATGAAGGAACATGTTTGGAGATAGGCTCTTTGCCATACATCTTAGAGCATTGGATTACTTTGTCAATAGATCTGCGTGAGAGTCATATGTAAAGTAAATAGACACCGTCAATTATATTTTACTCCAATTTTGGAGATGTATTTCATGTGGTGTAATTTATATATAATGAATGGTTTTGTGATGCTAAATCAATGGGCTTTCCCTTATGCTTTGTGAACGTGAATAACTAACACTACTAATATATTTTAAAAACATCATCATCACCAATGATAGTTCCAAGATCAATACTATTTATTAATTTGCGGCACTTGTAAAGGTTTTAACACCACGTGCCCTTATTGTTCTGTTATAACTGAGATTCATAAAAGGTTGACACATGTAAGCTTAGAAAACGTTCTCTGTTCTCTGCCCCAACTTTTTCTCGAATTCCTCCCCTTCCAATCTTACCGAACTTCTCTCTGTCTTTTCACCCCTTCGACAGCTTCGCTCCTCCGCAGACGCGCATATTCTTTCTGTCCCCAAGACTCACACAAAAATATTCGGTGAACGATCGTTCTCTTTCTGTGCACCCAAACAATGGAATTCTCTTCCATTACACATCAGCAATATACCCACCATCACAACCTTCAAAACTTCACTCAAAACACATCTATTTAATCTCTACCATCCTGACTGATTCCCACCTCTGACCGTAAAACGATGGTACTGAGTATCGTCCATGGCGTGAGATGTAAATAGTTTTATATATAGGCCTACATTTGTTCTGTTTTATTTAATTAATGTATGTCAATTAATTATTTCAGATTTTAATAATTGTATGTACAGCGTGGTGAGCCCAGCCCTAGGCTGGGGTACCACGCTATATAAAACCACGTATAATAATGATAATAAAATAAGAGATTTCATAGCTTCCTGTCGTCATTGTTTCTTTCAGAAATTCCCCCCCCCGGGGGGTGCACTTCACATATTCGGGGGGGGGGGTTTCCGAATTTTCAGGGAAGCACTGCCCCTCGGAGATATAACTGAAAGAAACCCTGCCTGTCGTCCTCTGAAATCTCTCTGCCTCTCTCTGCCTCTCTCTCCCTCTCTCTATATCTAAAAATTCCAGCCTCTCCCGTCACTCGATGAGCCGTATCATCCGTTACAGAAATCCCAGTTCTTAATCCAAACATAATTAAATGTCTGAATAACTAAATTAATCAATACTCCCGGGCTTTTTCAACGCGTTGTCCCCCCCCCCCCCCCTTTTTTTTTCCCCTTTCACTATTCCACCATTCTCTTTATAAAGATTTTTAGGACTAGTGTTTGGGTTACTAAGCCTTTCGTGTTTCTCAGCTCTATTAGACATGCGTGTGTTAGTAAGTGAGTGCGTCCAAAATGACCTACCTAATGACGTCAGATACAATGAATAGTAGAGGTCAACCCTCGGGTATATCAAGTCAAGCGATCAAATAGACCAGGGGTTCTTAACCAGGGGTCTTAGACACCTCTCAGGGCAGTTAGGGGGGGGGGGCAGCAGTGCCAAGGGATACGGGAAGACCGAAACAGAAATCAGTCTTATTGACATAATTATTAGCAAGAAGCTTCAAGTGCGGGACATGAGTTTTCAAAATCCAGGCGAGGGTGAGAGAAATTTTGGGGGGAAAACAAATGGTGGTTCTGAGCTGCTAAAATGTTAAGAACCCTTGAGCTGGGCAAAGAGGATAAGAGGAGGAAAATTCACTTCTTATACTGGAGATTGAACTTTTTTACCTCCAAGCAAGGGACTCGGGTTATCTGTTGAGTAATCAAATGTCGGCAAGGCTAGTTCCCGTTGATTGCTGGCTACCTCCTTACAGAGCACTCAGAGGAGGGAGCTCCATACTTCATTTTTTGTCTCCTTAAGACATGCCAATAATAGTCTTTCAAAAAATAGATATGGATATGCATGTTTCCATACAGGGGCGGTGCTTCGAACAGGGGCAAAAGATTTATGGAATCAATAAAGTGAATTTGAACCGCCCGGGGCAGAATATAACAAGCAATTAATCAGTCTGGTTGGGGATGTGGCCCCTCACAGCGTGATGGACGCTAACTGCGCCCTGGGTGATGTGGTCTATACGAAACTTTAAAAAAAAAAAACAACACATCATCTGACTTAAACATGAATAAATCTCATCTCATTAGTAGCAAACTTTTTTTTTTTTTAAAATTTAAATAATTATAGTTAAAAGTGTGTGTATGTGAGTTGGAACATCGATGATGTGCTAGTCTCAGTGGATCTTGTGGGTTATGTATCAATAAGAAATTTGGGGAAGCGTGGCTTATTTTTAGTGAGNCTTTGTAATTGAAAGTGAGAGCGTCATACCATTTTTCTCACAGACAATCTGATTCTTTTTTTTTATATATATATATATATATATATATATATATATATATATATATATATATATATATATGTTGGTATTATTCATATATTTATTATTATTATTATTATTATTTTTTTGGTTGGTGTAAAAATTGCAGTTTAATTGCGATGTCTGAAAACAGACATAGAAAAATTAAACACAATTCGATTACTTGTGTTCTCTAATTTTAGCTGCAGCTCAAGTGATCGTGTACTTGCTCCAAGTAGTCCAAAATATCTCATTTAAGCTGGAGCTCAAGAGGGCGTGTTCTTGCTCCAAGTAGTTTAAAATATTTAATTTAAGCCTGGAGCTCAAGAGAGCGTGCACTTGCTCCAAGTAGATATGTTCATGTCATTACTAGCCAATAAACCCAGCGTTGCACGGGTCTGCATTCGAAAAAGCAAAAACTTCTACAGCCTTTTAATTAACATTCAAATTAAGCTCCAAGTAAAAAAAAATATATATATTTAAAAAAGAAATAAAAGAATTAATTTGTCTCCTTTAAAACACCCTTAAAAAAACTTTTGTAAACATTTCGTTCCCCGATGGGATTCCGATCCCAGAGGGATTCCAATTGGACCCCTTTTTCCGATGGGATCCCGTTTTCCCATGGTATCCCGTTTTCCAGCAGGATACGGACCCCATTCGGATCCCGATCCCGGTTGGATCCCGATCCCGTTGGTATCCCAATACGGGGGGGGGGGGGTGATCCAAGTATCTGTGTGTTCCCGATCCTGTCGGTATTCCGACCCCTGTGGGTTGATTCCGTGTGGTCGTAATCCCGGTTGGATCACGATCCCCGTAGGTTTACGATCCCTATGTGATCCCGATCCTTGTGGGTTCCCGATCTGATGGGATCCCGTTTCCCTGTGTTATCCCGATCCCGTTGTGATCCCGATCTCGGTTGTATCATAACTCCAGTGTGATTCCATTTTGCGGTGGGATCCCGATACGGGGGATCACAATAACGGTTGGTTCCCGATTCTGTCGGTACTGCAATCCCGGTGGGTTCTCGAACCCGGTGGTATCCCGTTTTCCGATGTGATCCGTTTCCCTGTGGGATCTCGATATCGGTCAGATCCAAATCCCGTTGAAATTCCGATACTGGAGGGATCACGTTTCGGAATGTATGCCCGATCCAGGTAGAATCCCAATGCCAGTAGGTTTCTGATCCCGGTAGGTTCCCGTTTCCCCATTGGGATCCCATTTTCTGGTGGGGTCTCTTGATCCCATCGTTACTCGATTTAAATGAATATAACTAAATTGACATTTAAATAAGCTTTTAGATCCAATTATATATCCCCGTAGAACAATGTAGGGCTTTCTGGAACATTTGGAAATGGGTATGGGATCCCAATGGGATCGGGATGCCATTGAGATCGGGATACGGGTGGGATAGGGATACCAATAGGATCGGGAGGCATTCACGGGCAACGCCGGGTATATTGGCTAGTATATATATCTACAAGTGAAAATGTATGGGTTTGTTTGTGGCTTTGTTCCACAAAGTCTTTTAAATGGACTGATGGCTCTTGGCCAAACTTGGCTCAAATATCCATCATTTTTAGGAAGGAACACTTGCGAGGATATGAACTTTTTATAACATTCCGTTTGGGCCCGGGGGCCCTGAATTTTTTTTTCTTATATGAGTCATATAAATAAAATTAACAACAAATACATGAATAGATGGATCTTGACAAAACTTAGTACACATATTTAAATACCGAAAGGTACTGAGGTCATAATATTCGTTCCTCTGGGGCCGGGGGTACCATTTTATTTTTACTTCCTCTCGCTCCCTCTCCCCAGTGACTTTCCAATCTTATAGCTTTGTCCGTTGTCACTTACTGGCATTAATTCCATCTGCATTCCTGCAACGTTCAGCTATTTTCATCGTATGTCCTCTACCTGGTATAAACACTCCTACCTTGCTGCTCTATCCAGTTATCTAATAAATATATCAGGCTAAATTTGGGTCAACTTCAGTAACTCTATTTGTCTGGCCAAGTTTTGGTCATCTTCACTAAGCGACTCTAAAATTTCTGACCTGACTGGTGACATTTACTCGTCAATTTTAAGAAGTTGCTTTTGTGTGTAGTTGGTCAATATTGAGTTTGCTTAATTATTCATGTAATAATAATGTAAATAATGACAAGAACTGCCTAATGTTAGATTGACAAAATGACCTAAAATGAGAGTAACTTGAATGACGTAATGTCAGTGTCACGTGAAACACCTTACGTCAGAATGACATGACGCGATTTAACGTCATCCTCCCCTCCATATTAGTGAATTTCACGACAGATGTGTATAAAGAGGACATTTGTTATGTCAGGCCAAACGTAAAAATAAACCAAAATCGATTCAGCTCATTGCAAATCTCTAGCCTCCGACTTCTTTTACCCCTCAACATTAGCTGTAGAATCCGCAGAGAAGCTGTCGCAGCACGCAACAATAACAGATGAAATCTGCTGTTATGTCCTACGTTCTCCGTCGTGTCCTACGTTCTCCGTCGTGTCCTACGTTCTCCGTCGTGTCCTACGTTCTCCGTCGTGTCCTACGTTCTCAGTGGTGTCCTAAGTTCTCAAGAATTTTATGTCCATGTAACAAATGTGAGGCAAAACTAAATTGAATGTCAATCAAGTCTGTCCTCGTTATATCATTGTGTCTGAACAATCAAATCTTGCCTGGTGTATCATCGTTTATGTTCATCAAGTCTTACCTCGTGTATCATTGTTTATGTTCATCAAATCTTGCCTGGTGTATTATTGTTTATGTTCATCAAGTCTTAACTCGTGTATCATTGTTTATTTTCATCAAATCTTGCCTGGTGTATCATTGTTTATGTTCACCAAATCTTGCCTGGTGTATCATTGTTTATGTTCATCAAGTCTTACCTCGTGTATCATTGTTTATGTTCATCAACTCTTTCCTGGTGCATCATTGTTTAAGTTCATCAAGTCTAGCCTGGTGTATCATTGTTTCCATCCCATAACTGCCTTGTGGGGAAAAAAAATTCTCTAATTTTAGACGCTCAAGACATTTCTAAAATAAATAGGGGCTGGAAGCATTTCTGAGCAATTTGCTGCAGACGACAAGCGGAAACTCGTCTAAATGAATGGAACTTTAGCATTAGAGAGACCGTTGGGTGAGAGAGCATTGCCCAGTGAACTGTTCACTCTGTCATTAAAGAGTACAGGGGCGTAGGAAGGGGGTTGCGGAGCGGGGCGGTGTGCCTGGGGAGGCACTCTTTTTTTCTTTATATCGATGTCCGGCCTTTTCGGCAAACTTTGGGGCATTTTTCATGGAAGAGAAGCAGCAAATATCTTGGCCCGCCCCCGGTGGCTCTAACATTAGGCATACCACAGAATGAGCAATTCAATGAATTGCAAGGATTGAATTAAAAATGCATCTCGCAAATCAAAACAGGTAAAAAAAATGTGTGTTTTTAAAATCAATTCGCCTTTGGAATACTTCTTGTCTGTTTTTATCTCTTGTTTCCAGTACCTAGATTTACGCTGGTTACTTAGGGCTTTTGATGACTGTTGATATATATGGTTGCTACACAACAGGAATTATGTCGTAGAAACATTGGGGGTATAGAATCGGTGCTATGTCTTTGTTTTCTAAATTATGACACACAGAAATAAAGGAGAAAATAATACTGTAATGTTTTCATAATAAATGTATTAACATTTTTTTCGGCTTGCCCAGAGCATAAGCTTATGGCTTCAATGAATGTAATTTTTTTTTTTTAAACTTTGGATTGAGAAAAGGTGATCCATGGAACCTAGTATTGTAAGAAAGAAAATCGAAGACACGATATTTTATTCAACTGTTTTCTAGTGCATCTCTCTCTCTCTATTAGATATTCTCTAAAGCAACTGAAATCTCTTACAATAACATCGCTCTGTTTCAGTGACTGCAGTGCATTGGTTTGAATGAATACTCGTGTTGATTTCCCCAAGGCAGTTTCACTAACGACCTGTTAAGTATTACATGCACATGTCAAATCCACTTGGCAAACTGCGATGCGCCAATAGAAGACACAGGGGCGCCTATGCCCCGTGGGTAATGGGAACCACACCCCCTCCTACCTGGACCTTGGTCAATTGTGTGGGCCGAGACGGTTTGTATTTAACGCGAGAAATCACTAAGAATATTATTAATACGTTTTTCTTCTTCTTCTTCTTTATTTTATGGGCCCACGATCAATGAATTGATCATTCTGGCTCCTATGTTTCAGAGGGGTTTGCGATGTTACTGTCCATGGGTTTCAATGGGATACTTCACTGGTTGCAAGGGCGACTCAGCAGTGGTGTTATGAACTGGGGGTTGGAATACAGGAGGCAATAGACACAAATGTATCGAGTGTAGCCGCCTCAACTGTTGCTTTTGGAAGCTTGTTCCAGTCCCCTATTGTCTTCGGCAGGAATGAGGAGCTTCTGTACTTCGTTCTTGTTTTTACCAGCCGGAACTGTTTGTCGTGACTTCGTCGCAGTCTGGGGGGAAGATTAACGAGTTTCTGTTTGATTCCGGAGCAGTGCACCAGTCCATTTGTTATCTTGTACAACATGGTGAGCCTGGATAGTCGTCGTCGTTCTTCCAATGTCGACCAGCCCAGTGTTTCCAGCATGCTGCCAACACTCGAGGTGCTTCTGTAGCGGTTCATGACAAAGCGTGCTGCCCGTCGCTGGACCGCCTCCAACCTGTCTATGCTTTTCTGGGTAAATGGGTCCCAGACTGTAGAAGCATACTCTAAAAGAGGCCGGACAAAGGCTTTATAGGCTTTTTCTTTCACGCTTGAGTTGCCGATCTTCAGATTGCGCCTTAGGAACCCCAGGGTCTTGTTTGCCCGGTTGCACACACTGTTAATGTGCTCGTCCCAGCGGACCTCTCTTTGGATGGTAACACCCAAGTACTTAACGGAGGAAACTGGCTCAAGAATATGGCCATGCAGTTCGTAAGAGTGGTTTAGAGGGAACCTGCTTCTGGAGACTGACAGGGTTTGGCACTTGACGGGATGAAATTCCATGTCCCAGCTTATCTCCCACTCAGCTAACCGATTGAGGTCTTGTTGAAGCTGGCTCTGGTCAGAGCTGTTGACCATTGTCCTATATACCGCCGTGTCGTCTGCGAACAGTCTTGCTTGAGAGGTCAGCTTCTCGGGCAGATCGTTGATATATGCTAGGAACAAACAAGGGCCTAGCACTGAGCCCTGGGGGACCCCTGACTTAACACTGACAAAGGAGGAGGTTTTGCCATCTACCACTACTGCCTGGCATCGGTCGCTGAGGAAGCTAGAGATCCATGTTTTGGTAGTGCCTTGGATCCCATATCTATGCAGTTTGTGCAATAGCAAGCTATGGTTGACACGGTCAAACGCTTTTGAAAAGTCCAGCACAAGCACATCAGTCTGCTTGCTGTTCTCCAAGTTGGTCGTCAATTCTTCAGCAAATTCAAGGAGTTGGGTCTCGCATGATCTGTTGACTCGAAAGCCATGCTGACAGTCATTGAGTATATTATTTCTCTCGAGGTGATTCATGACCGCGCTTACGATTATGTGTTCCAATAGTTTACATACTACGCTAGTGAGGGATACAGGGTGGTAATTGGCTGGGTCGTAATGTTCTCCATTTTTGTAGATCGGATTGACATACGCCGTTCTCCCGTCGGTTGGAACTTTGCCTGTGAATAGCGACGATTGGAAAAGGATTGTTAATGCAGGAGCGATTTCTTCTGCCAATTCTTTTAGCACTCGTGGCTTGATATTGTCAGGACCACATGCCTTGAAGGGGTTAATGGTTTTAAGAAGTTCCAGAACACTCTTCTCTGAGATCTTGATATCTTCCATGGTGGGATAGGCTGTGCTCATCATCTTGGTCTTCTGCAGGAACTCAACTTCTGAGTACTCTCTACGATCCCCAAAGACCGACTGGAACTGTTGATTGAGTATGTCCGCCTGTTCTTTGGGTTCAGACGTCAACTTGCCTTCCCATCTCAGGGGGGAAACCCCGATGTTTGTTGACCTTTGATGCTTGACATAGCTCCAGAACCGCTTGTTCTTGGCGGTAGTATCTTCCTCTGAGAAGATGCCGTTCAGGTAGTTCCAGTAGGATCTGCGCAGTAAGCGTTGGATGGTTCTTCGGAGCCTCAGTACTTCGGCTTTTAGTTCGACCGACCCATTCTTCTTCATACGTTTGTACTGGCGGTCTCTCCTGTGTATGAGCCTTTGGATTTCAGCCGTAACCCATGGTTGATTTGTCTTAGGTTTTGAGGTCTTGTGTGGTATGAATTTCATCACTGCATCAGTGATTGTTGTCTTGAATTTCATCCACAGCTCTTCTGTTGTCGCATTACCCTGAATCTCATGCATGTTTGAACTCAGCTCAGTCGTTGCACTTCTCAGGCTATCCCAGTCTGCCTTTGCATAAATGGGGATTTCTCGCACAGCCTGTTTCTTTTTTAGCACGCTGACTTGAAATTCGCAGTACGGTATGCAGTGGTCTGATATTCCGGGGATGACTTCTACTCTTGGGATGAGATGTGGACTGTTAGTGAGGAGTAGGTCGAGAGTGTTTTCCCCTCTCGTGGGTTCTTTAACCATCTGTTCCAGACCATGGTTGTTAATTATCTCCATGAATTCAGAGTGTAGGGCCGGGTATGGGGACTTGGGCTTCAAAGCAGGAATCTGCCAGTTCCAACCAGGAAAGTTGAAATCTCCCCCTATAAGGAGAGAAACGTTCTTAGACTGCATTGCTCTCTGAAGTGACACATCAAGCCTCCTCAGGCTTGGTTCATCTGCTGTGTTGGGCCTGTAATAGGCACACACGTAAAGTGTGCGTCTACCCTTCAGCTTCACCTTCACCCACAGGAGTTCGCATTCATCAACATCTAGTTCTGGAACAGCGTGACAGTCCAGGCTGTCATGGACAGCAACAAGTACTCCTCCTCCCCTGTCTTTTCTGTCTCGCCGGAATAGTTTGTAATTAGCCGGTACAACCTCTGCGTTGGCTATGGAGGGATTCAGCCATGTTTCTGTGCCCAAGATAATGTCAGGCTTTAAGCTGTTTATCAAATTGGCTATCTCGACTCTCTTTCCACTTGCAGACTGAAAGTTCACATTCAATATGCGCAATGGTCTGTGTTTCCATTTGTCTTGCTGACTGCAGCGCATAGGAGTAGAGCAGTGTGGTGGCTGAAAACTCTGAAGGTTCGTTGGTGTGGTGCATGAGGAATTTAGGGAGAAATCTGGGAGGGTGGATTCTGACCTTGAACTGTGGAGGTCAAACACGATCTGGCTATTCGGGCATCCGCAGACAGCACAGTACCACGGCATGCCAGAATTTTCCCCATGCTGTTTGTCATAGTCTGTGTCGATGCTTTGGCATTGACCATGGAACCATTGCCCACATTGTTCACATGCAACGCCTCTGTCTTCCCACTGCACTGCAAGGTCACAAGTACCGCAGGTCCGTAATGACTGGGAACATGAGCGGGTATGCGATGGAGGATAGCCAGCACCCGTAGCGATGTTTGGTCCAGGGTTGGGTTCAGGAGAGTTTTTATACCCACACCCCCCACACCCAAACTCCGATTGGAAATAGATGCCTCCCCACCTCCCCACCCCCACCCCCTCCCAAATGTGTAGATTCGTAGATTGACCAAACTTAGTACACTCTGTGATTAACTTAGTCTTACAGTCGTACAAGACTCCAGTAGGCGTGTCGGAGAAAACAACGATTCGATGGGAGATAAAAATAAAAACACATTTCACTAACGAGAACCGCCAGCAATTGGAAACCTTTATTTTTAGAAGCATTTTACAGAGTTATATTTGGTGATGTGGGTAGGGCCTTAATAAAGTTCTTCCCCAAACATTTCTGGCTCCTCCTGTAAGGCCATTGACCTTAGAATGAGAAAGATAATCAAGTGGGTGTTCGTGATATTCCCTGGGGCTTTCTGCGCCAGTCTGTCATCGTAAGAGGCAAATTTGAACCAGGCGCGGACGTAATGTGTCAGGGGAGGTAATTTTTGGATGGCGCAGTAGGACATCTTGTCTGCATACTTTGAACTGAACAGTCTGAGACAATGTATTTAATAAGAATGCAACATGTAGCATAGGACCGGACCGTCCGAGACAATGTATTTAATAAGAATGCAACATGCAACAATGAACCGGAGGCCAGAAAGTTTAGCATTAGTCAGAGACGTTCAGACCATGTACCGCCATACACGCCAGTTCGCATTCGTCGCTTTATCTTGTCTTTCAAACAAGGCTCGTGATTACAGGCTGTTATCAGCTCGTGGGCCATTTTCTTTAATGGGGATTAAACATCGTATACGTCCATATAATTCTAATCCCTTTCTCTTTTCTTTTTTTTCCCCCTGCAAATCACTTCAGCGTCATATAATTTGACAGAAATAAAACGGCGTTAATCTCTCAGTCACAGATTGATTTTTTAAAAAAAATACTGTCTTGTATTTCATTGTGTGTGAATGTCACATGTCATGTGTCACATGTCATATGTCACGTGTCTTATGTCACATTCACATGACAAATGGCATATGTCACATGTCATATGTCAAATGTCACGTGTCACATGCCATGTGTCACATGTCATATGTCACATGTCGTATGTCACATGCCATATGTCACATGTCATATGTCACATATCATATGCTCGTTCATGGATCTGAATGTTTACCCCCCCCCCCCCCCCACAAATCTATACAAAAAACAATTTGACCCAGTGTGACAGTCTGTGCACCGGGTGGAACTATTTTGATAATGTTAAACTTACATTTAATGATTACAGATGTAACTAAACTGTAAGGTAAACGCCAAGTAAAACAATTTGGAAAGAAATAACGGTTCTAATTAAATAGTACCTTAGGTTTTATTTAAACAGTAACAATCTTAATTAAGATACGGGCATTTTGCATACATTATTTGTCTCACCCATCTATAAGTATTTGACGGTTTTCAATGGATAATTAAATATCAAATGATAATTTTAGCAGACAGATGTGGTTACATGGTACAGTAAAATAATAGTGTATGTTTACATTATACAAGAATCCTCACTTAAGGGGTCGTCCATTTATCACGTCAACAGTTTTTAAGCACTTTTTGACCCCTTCCCACCCTTGTCAACAACTGTCAAACTTTCAGTGAATCCCCTTATTTAATTATGTCAACATTTTCCAAGCCTTCTCCCAAAAAAGGAATTATATTATAAATAACTTTATAAATATATTTTACTTTGTGCTGATCTATATTAATGGTTAAAAAGTTATTACACTTACATTTTATAATGCAGAATCAATTGAAAGGTTGTTAAAGACTAAATATCATTGTTTGTGGTATAAATATGATTATTGTCCGTAAAGCTGACAATTATAGTATAGTTTCTAGCTACTATCATCTTCCCAAGGAGTAGCCAGGTTGGCGCTATCGTAACAATGGGCAACAAGGACATTATTTTGGGTAGGGCAGGGAGGCATCCCTCGCCCCCCCCCCCCCCCCCCCCCCCCGACTTTTGTGGTTTTTTTTCAAATTGCTATGCGCTGTGGCGCCCCCAGTAAAAAACAACAAGCCGACAAAGTTTTGGTCCCCCCCCCCCCCGAAAAAACATGAAATGACGCCCCTGATGGGCAAAGTCTACAGTAGCTGATTGATCATTTTCATCTTGCGGCACCGATAAACCAAACAAGTCAACACCACCCTCATCTAACCATTCAGCTTTCAAAATAGAAGCATTGTCGGTGTGAGCAATAGTTGCTATAAGCTCTCTCTCTATCTCCTTGCAGCTACTTGGATTGGTCGAATCCTTTTTTTGTTGAGGGGCAGGTGCTAATTAATTCTTATGCTCAAGGGGGCATTGTCGGTTATATTGAACATGCTTTATCAACATGACTTATGATGCAAAAAGATGTTACAGATTTTGCAACTCCGTTCAAGCAGCGATGTTATTATTGTAACTCACTTTACATTCTCCTAATTCTCAAAGTATCGTATTCTTACTCTATCATAATTTAAAAAGCAATTAATTTTAAGATTAAAATTTCAATAGAGAAAACATGATTGTTGATGTCAACTAATCTAAACTCCCCTTCCTCCCCCTTGTCAACAACTGTCAAACATTTCCAACCCCCCCCCCCTATTTTGTTGACTTAATTAATGGACGCCCCCTAAAAGGAATCCCGGAATGTTCTGTTCAAACTCAGACTTTAAAATGAATCTAATGGTCCGGCCTCAGCCTCATTGAACTAAAACAGCTAGATGCATTCCAACTTGGTCAGAGCTACATCAACATGTTGACAGCGTCTTTCAAGTGTCCCGTCAGTTCTATATCAACATGTTGACGAAGTCTTTCTAGTGTCCAGTCAGAGCTACATCAATATGCTAGCGGCGTCTTTCTAATGTACAGTTCTGTATCACGTTTTAAGTGTTGAAACCATTTATTGTTCCCGAAATATTGTTTCTTTGCGTGACTTCCACCCACTTAACTGACGATAAAAAAACAAATTAGAAGTTGTCACTGACTGTAATTTTTTTCTCATTTCATTTGCTTTGTCTGCAATTGGGAAAAGTTTGGGAAGGGGAGGTTTAACAAAAATTGACGTCAACAATTGCTGTTTCTCTGATATAAGTATTTATATATATATATATCAATAATAATTTTTTTTTAATTCATTGTCCTCGATAATTTATTACAGAATAATTGTATATTTTGGCATTATTAGATTTAACATTTAGTAAAATTTCAAATGGTCAGCTCTCAGGCAAGTTGTTGTGCCTAAAATGGTTAAAACAAAAGACACAACCAGTTCGAGTGTCTTCCAAAAGTAATGGTGGTAATTATTGAAAAAAGCGACCATGCTGCTATTATAATCATTGTATGATTAGTCAAGGATGGTATCAGTTGGTTTCAAAATAATAGTAATATAGCAATGATAAGTTGCTCAGCGGCTATGCACTATTAGAACATAGGGAAATTGGTCTCATCAAAGTGAACATTTAGTTCATCGTCGTGAACATTTGTCCCAACAACATGAACATTTGGCTACACTTCATGTACATTTGGCTCATCATCATGAACATTTGGCGCGTCATCATAAACATTTGGCTGATCATCACGAACATTTGGCTCATCGTCATGAAAAATTGGCTTATCAACATGAACATTTGGCTCATCATCATGAAATATTTTTTTTTGAAAAGCAGACAATTTACTAAACAATGATATTTAAAGGATTTCCGATTCTTGAATCTACATCTGTAATGTAAAATTGACTCTAGTCATAGATTCTACTGGTTACAAATGTAAAATTTGTTTGAGAAGTTTGGTAACTTGTTGTTACCCCACTAAATAAATCCATGTTTATTTTATTGTTGTTTTTTTTTTTTTTGTGTGTCTTTTTTTGGGGTGAGGTGTTAATAATTGTTGACATAATTACCTGGTAAAGGGATGTTTGAAAGTTTGACAGATGTTGACAAGGTAGGGAGGAGACCGAAAATTCCCTAGAAAATCTTGACATATTTAATGGACAGTCCGGACCATTAGAGTTATTTTCGCCATGGAAAAAAATAAAATAAATAAATGTTGTTATTTAGACATTTTCTACAAAAAACAATATTGTTTTCTCTGTTTTGTTTCTAGTTTAACTTTGAAATATTTAGAAAGCTAATTGGCATACCCATTTTTTTTTCGGGGGGGGGGGGGGGGGGGGCCATTTTTTTTTTTGGATCATTTTTTTTAAAAAAAANACAAATAAAAAGTAATAATATAGAACTGTTACAGATCAAATATTTAGATAATTATTTTGTTTCGGAATAATGTATTGTTTTTATAAGTTAGAAGGAACAGGAAGTTAATTAAGGTATGCCATGCGCAGAAGGGTTGAAGGAGATAAGTGAAAATGAAGGCACATGTTTGAAGATAGGCTCTTTGCGGCAATGTCCTATCCACCATCTTATGGTCCCCAATGTCCTATCCACCATCTTATGGTCCCCAATGTCCTATCCACCATCATATGGTCCCCAAGGTCCTATCCACCATCTTATGGTCCCCAATGTCCTATCTACCATAATATGGTCCCCAATGTCCTATCCACCATCTTATGGTCCCCAATGTCTATCCACCATCGTATGGTCCCCAATGTCCTATCCACCATAATATGGTCCCCAAGGTCCTATCCACTATCTTATGGTCCCCAATGTCTTAGCCACCATCTTATGGTCCCAAAAGTCCTATCAACCATCTTATGGTCCCCAATGTTCTATTCACCATCTTATGGTCCCAAAAGTCCTATCCACCATCTTATGCTCCCATCGTCCTATCAACCATCTTATGATCCCAAATGTCCTAGCCACCAAATTATGGTCCCCAACGCCTTATCCACAATCTTATGGTCCCCAACGTCCTATCAACCATCTTGTGTTTCCCAACCTCCTTATCCATCAACTTATGATCCCCAATCATCCTATCCATGAACTTATGACCCTACCTTCCCATCATTGATATCTTCATTTACTTTCAAACAGTGAACACGATAATCATACTATCAAATTCCAAAACTCTGGTAAAGACTTTGATTTTCAACTTTTTTGTTGTTGTAAGACTCAGTAAATATGACATGATATGACATTTAAAAAGCTACGAGTCTTGTTAAGTCTAAGTTATTTAAAGCGTATTTTTAACACTTTCCTCAGTCTTTCAAATGATTTATTACACACGATTTTTTTTTTTTGCAATATCTTAAACTGGTTTGGGCTGTTTCTTAGGAGTATACACAGTAAAAACAGTAGGTATTTGCTGTCTACCACTATTGACAGCTCCTACCAATCCATCAACTGAATTGTTACGGACTATTTATTTGGTAACTCCATCTTACTATGTCCAAGAAAATAAAAGAAATCGGGAAGTCCAGACAAACCCCCTCTTATTACAGCGATCAAACGCAACATTTCCAATTTAATCTAACCCGAAGGAAGAATGATGAGAAAAATCGATTTTTAAAAAAACAAACAAAAAAACAAACCAAAAAGAACAACCCAAAAAATTGTTTATCTGAAATCCTCTTTCTTAAAGAATGGAAATAAGCTTTTCTTAATATACATACATATTTAAGAAAGATGGCTTAATTTATAAAAATTTGATATCATCGGGAATTTTTTTTTTCTTGAATCAATGATTATGTGTCAAATCGTGTTATGATTATCTTCAATTACTCTCAAAACCCCTGAATCCACATTTTTTATGTGTGGTTTGTTGTCGCTTCTTCTATTCCTTTGCCTGACATGCTGTATATTTTTAGCTATAGATGTTATCATGATCACATCAAATTAAATTTAATTCATTGGCTTAATTGGAGCATGCTAGTTTATTGAGATACGTCCGGTAGCGGGAAATGAAAGGAATGATATAATGAAACAAGAAGGCGATATTTGAAATCGATACCCCACGGAAAGTTTATCGAGTTAAAGAATTCGATAAAGCGTAGCGATTTTAAATTGGTATTTTGATATACAGAATTTGCATCATTTGTTTAGGGCAAACATTTCATTTGAGAAAGTATCACGCTTAGATAAGAGCTGGAGGTAAGGGGGCTAACTAAAATATCCATCACGTTATTATTAGGTATTGGACTGAGTACCATCTGGCGGTATCGTCAAGGTCGGCCCCACGGTTGCTGGCGCCCCGGGCAAGCTTAAATTTGGGGACCCATTTAAATATAATCATAAAAACTTGTTCAAATACAAAAAATAACCTGGGGATTAGGTAATGAGTTTATTACCTTGTTTTTTTTTAAAAACCGACAACGAACATTAAAAGTGTTTTTCTTAACTTACAATGGGACAGTATGAACACTTAGCCTAGCGATGACATTGTCTCTAGCCTTTGTATCAGAAAATAGTTTTCATTTCACATTCTATTTTTATTACATGACGCCAACATGCAATGATTTTTTCCTACTTTGGAAGATCTTTGATAGCGCCCTAGGCACATTATGCCCCAGGCACATGGCGCCCCAAGCAAAACCTGAGTTGCAAGTACCTTTAGCCGGCCTTGGGTATCGTGTACGGTGGGATGGGGGTGGGGACTGTGGTTCACAACGGGATAATTTAACGCAGATCTTATTTCATACGCATCGAAAATTAAAATGTTTTGCTTCTAGAAATTAATTTTAAAAGTTTCAAATCTTCAGAAAACAAAATGTTACTTGAAATTATGGATTAAATAGATAAATATTGATTTAAATTAAACTTTATAATGTCTGTTTCAAAACTTCTTATCAACATTTATGTCATTAAAAATGGTGCATCATTGCATGGTGATAGTTTTTTTGAAGGAGACTCGAACATACTGGAAAAGTTGATTGTTTAGAAAAAAATATTTTGGTGAGAAAATTAGGTTAATTGAAATAAGATTATTTAGAGTCTGGACATATAATATATCATGTGACAGTTTAGAAACGTTCAAAGGCAATTCCAGAATTGTTTACTCTAGAATCGTTACAAAAGTATAGAGAACCACTGTTTTAATAAAGAGTAACAAATGGGAAGTCGTCGCCAGAGTTGCCAGCTCTACAAGACTTCCGAGGCCGGAAGTTAATATCGCACGTCAGTAAAGTGACATTTGTAGACAGTGGTCGAACTGCCCTAGCGGACAGACAACATTAGATTTCCTTTGTTCCATCCAGCCTGGGCTTACTCTCCAGATAAGAATGTCAAGGTCATTGGGCGGAGGCAGCTTTAGAAACATTGATTCAGTTTTGCGACAGTGAACGTCCGTTAAATATTTGAAACTTGTCTCTAAAAAAACTAGCAGATAACTTGCAAAAATATTTACAACTTTAAAAAAAAAAAATAGATTTGACTTGTCTTACCTGATGAATGATTGTTGTATTTGCCATATCTATTTGTCAATAGAAAGATAGGACCGTCGATTGCAACAAACGTAGCTGGAATTTATCATTTTGAAGAATCTTTAAAAGTTGTTTGTAACATTGTTAACGAATTATTCATCTGACCGTAAATAATGAGGATGAAACTGTTACATTATGAAACACAATTTATCGGGCTAATAGCCCCGTAATGGAGTGTTGTTACAACTTGTATGGCTATGAAACGCTTAATGGGACCCCCTCCCCCCCCCCCCCGGTTTTTTTATTTAAAAAAACTGTCTTAGGGCCTTTCCCCGATAGTCCATCACGGGTAGTTTCAAATTTTGAAATTTAAAAGTTGTTTGTAACATTGTTAGCGAATTATTCATCTGACCGTAAATAATGAGGATGAAACTGTTACATTATGAAACTCAATTTATCGGGCTCATAGCCCCGTAATGGAGTGTTGTTACAACTTGTATGGCTATGAAACGCTTAATGGGACCCCCTCCCCCCCCCCCCAGTTATTTTATTTAAGAAAACTGTCTTAGGGTCTTTACCCGATAGTCCATCACCGGTAGTTTCAAATATTGAACTCTGTTAGAATGCGTGGCCGTGTCGCATCGAACAGAACTGTTAACAGTAGAGAATTGATCAGTGTTTCTTTCGGACAATCTTCTCCTTGGGGGTGGGGAGTATTTTAGGTGTTCTAGTGGACAGTGCTGGTGGCGTAGTAAGAGCTGCTAAAAAAAGGACGGTTCGCCTCCCGGGGGGGGGGGAAGCGGGGTTCATTTATGGATAGGTGGGCGGCCGGTATTTTTGGCATGCTGCAGAGTTTTTATTGTGAAATGGGCGGTTAAATTCTCGGTCCGCTTAGGGTGGTACTTACCTTAGTTACACCACCTTTCGACCAGGCTCACCGAGCCAGATTTGGGAGGGGTGTGGGGAAGGGTGACCCTGCCAAGAAAATTGTTTATAAATGCAAAAGATGTGCAGTTTGGCGAATACCTGATCATCTTTTTTTGTTCTTTCACAAAATTTGATCCAGGGTGGGTAGATTGCAGGCCCTGGGGAGAGGGGTGGTGGTGGCGCACGGCATCTATCAGAGCTCAAATTATCCATTTTGGCATACATTACCTAAACTTACTGTGGGTGTGGTTCGCCCCAGGGTATTCATTTGGCCCCAACTTAGTTTCGCTTCCGCACTGTCCTGATGATTGGCTTGGGGGAGTGGAAGGGGAGGGGTAAATCGGAAATCGAGGGCTTCCGAACGAATTGGAGGGGTCCATGGAATCCATACCCAAAAATGTTAAGTTTAATTAAAAATGCAGGGATGTATTTTGGCGCACAGCTTTATTTAGTTCGGCATCATTGTGCACTTGATTGAAGAGCAACGGTATGCAGGTGTCATCCTTGCAGTGTTTATACAAATATTATATTTTACGTTAAACAGCTACATGGGAAGCTGTCACGATCATGAACGCTTCTACTGATTTTCATTTTATCAGTTAATTAGTAAAAAAAATGAAACTTCATAGACATTATTTTTACTTGTGGCTTATAATATCATTGCCAGCTCCTCACCGAATTTTTATTCCCCAAGTCACTAAGTCCCTATACTTTTTTGTTTGGCGGGAAATTCGGTCCCCAATAAACGCCATTTTGACAGAACAACTGACATCCACAGCAGACCATTAAACAAGAAGAAAATATAATGGAAAGATTACTTTGAATAATGAAAGGGAGGCTATTGGATATGATGCAGGAGAGGGTTGTGTTTCTTTACCAATTATACGATCATTGGATGATTGGAACAAGTCCAGATTTCATCTATCATCCTAATAAAAAGGCAACGCATCATTTCTCTACATCTCTGGATCTGGCTCTATTTCCTAACGGCTCAGTTCTCCTTACGACCTGGAGCAAGGGGCTCTGACGGCATGATGTGTGCTACGCCAAGCGAATAAAATAGTGGCCCTTCCCCTCCCCCTCTCACGTCCACAGCCTCCGTTGAAATAGCCTTCCTCGGCCTCCAAGTCAACCATTGTGTGTGTGTCTCTCTCTCTCTCTGCGGACACTCTTGACATATGCATTGCCATGTTTATAAATACTTGGAGTTTCAGCCGATTTTTTCACACGACCGCAGTGGTGTTCAGTTAAATATAGAGTACTGTTTTCATAAGCGATCATGTAAACTTTTAGAACATAAAAGTAGACATTATTTGAAAGAAATCGTATTTAATATTAAGAGTTGTGTAAAAACTTTATTCACGTGTGATTTCTGATGGGAAGTGTTTTGTAACTATTCTAAAGACAGTCTCAGATCTGTGTTATTTTTTTTATTAAGATCAAATAGAGCTCAGAGCACTTTGTTTGTACATCTAATTGAGAAGCTCCCGTGTCCATCTATTGTGGTCTTGAAGATCAATGTGAGATTCACCATTTTCCATCTTTTGTGGCGTCGTAGATCAAATTGAGAATCCCCATTTTCTATCAATAGTTGCTTTGAAGATCAAATTGGGAATCTCCATTGTCTATTTGTTGTGGCGTTGTAGATCAAATTGATAATCTCCATCGTCCGTCAGTTGTGATCTCGTAGATCAAATTGAGAATCTCTTATATATATTCTGCTTGTGGTGTGACTGCTTCCGTTTCTGGATAGCGCGCAATTTATAGCTCCCAATAACCACGATAAATTGTTATGATTATTTTAATAACGCAACTGCTCTTCGTGCGCACTATTTTTATTTTCTATTTGGAAAATGGCATCGTCTCAATTTGAATATGGTGTTATAAATATTCGGTTTAAAATTGTTTAAGGCCTCATAAAATTAAAATAGACTAGTTCATGGGCGTGAAATGAGAAGTGTGCAGTCACGTATCATGGGGGGAAGGGGTGTAGCCAAAATTGGGACTCTTAAATGTGCATCACTTCAGTTCATGTTTTGTCAAGTAATTTTAGTAGATGGTAGATTCACGCATTGAAGTGGCCAATGTTTTATGAGCTTTGACTAGTGTGTTTGTAAAGCACACGGCATATAGCGATGCACTGTGAATAAACAGCTCTAGCCCTTCCCTGAATAGGCCGCCGACAGATTTTTAAACATGTAAAATTGACGCAAACTCCCATTGTTTATTTGATACTTTCAAACGATGGTATATCGCATATTGATTTTCTTAAGGTAAATATGTCACATAAGAATTTTTCCGAGCAATGATAATCTTATTTTTAATTAAATTCCAGATTACGTAAAATACATATATCCTCCAGATTCTGAACCGGTAGATGTTGAGGAAGACCTTGCTTATTGAGATTAAAAAATTGTTTGTCACCAGAAGCATAATCTCAAAAACTCGTGCCTTTAAGAGTTTGCGCTAAGGAAGAAGATTTTCTATCCTTGTCATCCTTGTGCATGGTAATCAAATGGCGTCTTGTTGCATTCAAATCATCTTATCGTGTGCCACGCGGCTATTCAACTTTGCTTCATTGCTCACAAGTATACTGCCCATTTCTGAACGTTGTGATTAAAAGAAATGATAAGAACCTTCTAAATCTACAATCAAAATAAGAACCAATCCACCAAGCCAATCCATTTCAATAATTTCTAAAAATATACTTTATTCATAATCCTTTTACTTTTAGTTATTGAACATTTTCAAATAAAATCATCATTTGTATTTATTTTAAATTTACTATTGAACAGCTGTACTGCTAAACTCATTTCCTTGAAGGTCTTACTAAAATTATAAATAAACATCACGCGGTTAGATGCATGGCGGTCAGGGTGTGATTATATGACACTAAAAGGGTTGTGGCCAGAAATGTTTGAGGACAACTGATTTAGAATGTGATCAAAAGAAATGAACACCCCCCCCCCCTTCTTTCCCCAAACACCTGCTGGCGACGAATTCATGGCTGATTCTGACAGCTGATTCCTCAAACATCAGTTTGCCATTAGCTCTGTCTCGTACTCAACACTCTAAAGTTGATACTCAGCCCAAATGATAAAAAAAAAACTGTTTAAGGATATGGTGAGATATGGTGAGATATGGTGAGATATGGTGAGATCTTTGAGGCTTCTGGCGAAGAGTATATGGAGATTATGTCAGAGCATTTTTTTTAATAGAAGGAAACGGAAAGGATCTTGGCCTGACCCCTGCTACACTATAACTGCTAGATTCCAACAGTCTGTATGTGCCCGACTGTCTGTATGTGGCACCTGTCTGTATGTGCCCCACTCGATGTATGTGCCCCACTATCTGTATTTAACCCACTGACTGAATGTGCCCCACTGTCTGTATATACTCTAACACCTGTATGTACCCCACTGTATGTATGTACCCCAATTTCTGTATGTATCCCACTGTCATTGTGTGCCCCATTGTCTGAATATACTCTACTGTCTGAATGTACACCACTGTATGTTTACGCCCAACTGTCTGTATGTGCCTCTCTATCTCTATGTACCCCACTATCTGTATGTGCCCCACTATCTGTATGTACATTTTCACAATTTTGATCGTCTTGCCTCCACTCTGTGTTGGACAAATGTACACTCTATGCCCATTACAGTCTATTCCATGTACACGCCATGCCCAAACGTTACCTTACAACATCTCAATCTCTTAGCCAAATATTATGATAACACGCTCTTTAATGATTAGTTTAACAACCACTAAAGCAAAGTTTTTGGTATAAATCCTTTATATTATAATCATCTTCAGCGGCGCTACAGCCCATCTAGGACCCTGGCCTGCTCCACAACATCCCTTCATTCGGATCGATCCATGGCTTTGCGCCTCCATTCGCGAACCGCCCATTGGTTTAAATCCTTCTCTACGTCTTCGATCTGTCTGTCTTGGATGACCGGTTAGCCGTCTGCCCCCAGGTTTCTGTCTGTATACCACTTTTGCTGACCTACAATTCGGCATCCTTTCAACATGTCCTGCCCGGCTCAGCCTGCCTTTTTTATTATTGTTGCGACTATGTGTGGATCTTTGTACAATGGGGATAGCTCTTGCTTTGTCTTTCATATGCATTTTTAAATTATTTTATTTTATATGAATATTCTAATTTCCCACCCGCTTCTACACGCAGATTTATTTCACTAAATAGTTTAGAAAACAAAAGAAAATATTATGCAGAAAATGCATTGGCGATAATATTTTTTTAATAATCTCATTTAGCGCAGTTTTCGGGATTTTATTTCATGAACGTATCGGCATTACATTTCCTTCATCTCCCCCCTGAAAAACAAGAGGAAATGCTTTTTGGGGATTGGGGTTAGGCGGTGGCGTTGCAAAAGTGCTAGAATTTGTTGTCATCGGCAACGAGTCTATATGCCAAGTTTCAGCTCAATATGTTGACGTGAAGTGGATCAATTAGCCGTCCGAAGATTTTGACACCCAACCAGAAACATAAGGAGGAAAGCGAAGTTAATATAAAGGATAAAACAAAACATACAGGACTGTAGAAGACGGATAATCGAAGCAAATAGCATGCGTCACACCCTTTTTATCACGCGATTTAGTGTCAGCGCAGCATTGCGCGTGCTATTCACAAGGAAAAAATGCACTATTTGTCCTAAAGGAACCCTTGGACATTTTGGTGATAGACCACTGTTTCTTTCAGATAACCTTCTCCATACTTGACTTTAATGGGGTTTACTGGATGAAAATAATGGGTTTCGGGGTAGAGGGTTTGGGCGCGTAAAAAGCAGTCTTGCTCTCTGGTGCCAAACGCTCTAGCTAGGTCTCTAAAAATGGATTTCAATGGGCGTGGAAGGTCTCTAAAAATGGATTTCAATGGGCGTGGATGTGGTTGTTCACCCGAGTGTCACTGTTTCTTTATGAGGAGGGGCTGCATTTTCGGATAACTGCATAGTTTGTATTGTGAAAGGGGCAGCAGTTAAAATCTTGGCACACCTATGACAGCACTAATACTAACGTATTCACTATGGGCACCAAAATTGGCGATCATTTATATGGAAGTAGGGAAGAAATCGATGGTGCCCCTTACTCTTGAGCCCTCTCCCCGGAAAATTTTGCATTTTGGAATATACCTGAATTCAGTGGGGTTTTTTTAACGATTGGGGGGGGGGGGGCAATATGGCTCTCGGTGCCCTTTTATGAACTAAATTTTCACTCCGGTTGTGGTGTGCCTCGGGGTAACATTTGGCACAAGCATATATTTTTCCCCGTACTGTCACTTTGATCGGCAGGAGCCTAAGAGGTGCCGAAACTGAGGGTTCCGATGACTGTTGGGCAAATTCAAAATGCATGAATGTATCTTGGCGCATACTTGAATTCGGCGTTTCTTTCAGGCAAATTTTACTGGGGAAATTCAGCTTTCGGATGGAAAATTCTAAATTAGCCATAATAATGATCAGTGACATCTGTATCTTCGCAGCCCAATATGAACTAAAGTCATTCCAGTTGTCTCATCCTTGATGTTACGCTTTTAGTTCTGGCTTATTCTCTCTACATCCCCACCCACATACATTTTTATAGTCACCATAAATTTCTTCATAAATTCAAAATGCAAGAATGCATTTTAGCATATACCTTAATTTAGTTTAGCAACATTCTACATATAATCGGAGGGCAACGAAAGATATGATGCTAGTTAAAAATTGAGGTGTCCCGTGGCCTCAGAGACTATGATACTTTAGGGTTATAAAGTGGGGATGTGAACATTTTTTTAAATGTAACAACTTTGAATGTAAGTTGGGGAGGACATAACCGAAGAGTGAAGTGGGACGTCCAAAAGTACTTTGCTTGACTTCCTTGTTTTATACAAATAATTTTCTTAATATTACTAAATATTAATGTGGATTTTATTATTTTTCAAAGTATGTTTGGGGCTAACTACTTATTTAATACATGCATTTAATTATATTTTTAAAATTCTTTCCTAAAAGGTTTCCACCACATTGCTAACAAGATTTTATACGAAAATAAAACTAACAAATTATTTATACTAATTAACTGTTCTTAATGTTCAAATTGCCCCTTCGATATAATTTAAAATTAACAAGTTTAAAAAAAACAGAATTGTCATGATATTCGAAATGCTACTACCCAAAAAAGTTATTATTAAAAAAAATATATATATTTCTACTGGATTGTCATCTAAAAAAAAAATTTGAAAACGAAAAATGAGTGCAAATAGGTGGGGCAGATTTATGTGTATTAAATTATTAAAACTATGATATTGTTTGAGGGGGGGGGTCACTTGACTTAAATAAACACTGTGTCAGACAGTATGGGTTGCGCTATTTCAATGAGTTTTTTTGTTAAGAAATACGATCAGTGCCGGAGTTGAGTTAGCGCATGCGACAGGCACATCGCTGTTTTAACGTTCGCTAGTCATAGGTTTCACTGTACTTGGTCATCTAATAAAGATGTACTTAAGTGGGGAAAAAACAGACACTCAATCAAGAAAGTCCAGATAAAATTAAAAAAAAAAAAAGATGATAGTTTGACACGCCTTTATTTTGATAGGCTTTAAAATTAACTTTAAAATGTATGCTTGCCCTTAAGGTAGGCAGCGTTAAAATTAACTGCAACTTTTATGCTTGCCTTAGAAACATACAAATATTCCAATTAAGAGAAATACAATACACGAGCGGCATAAAGCATCGTTAACGGTAGAAAGCAGCCCGAAACGCAATAAAGTAGACAAGATCAACTATTTGGATTGATGTTTTAACCAAGATGAATCACATTCATTTCAAACCGCAAAACGAAAGCAGAACATGGGAAAAAGGGGGGGTGGCGACATAAATCAATGTATTTGCAAGGAGTTCATTCGTAAATGTTCCAGTAACAATTGTTTACGACAT
Source organism: Lymnaea stagnalis (assembly GCA_964033795.1). Taxonomy (NCBI): domain Eukaryota; kingdom Metazoa; phylum Mollusca; class Gastropoda; family Lymnaeidae; genus Lymnaea; species Lymnaea stagnalis. The sequence goes on from CAXITT010000292.1 coordinate 25,856, forward strand.
TGTTGTTCACACGAACTATTCCCATTTTTATCAATGAACCGAATTCCCCAGGACCATTTTAATGCGTTCTCGGCAGGGATAAAATCAATCGGTTTGTAAGTTATTTCACGATATCTAATCACATCTGTTTGTAGTTTATTTCAAGGTATCTAATCACATTTGTTTGTAGTTTATTTCAAGATATTTAATCACATTTATTTGTAGGTTATTTTAAGATATGTAATCACATTTGTTTGCAGGTTATTTCACGATATCTAATCACATCTGTTTGTAGTTTATTTCAAGATATCTAATCACATTTATTTGTAGGTTATTTTAAGATATCTAATCACTTTTGTTTGCAGGTTATTTCAAGATATCTAATCACATTTGTTTGCAGGTTATTTCAAGATGTCGTCAAATCACATTAATTGGTCTGAGATGAAATCTCAATGTTAGGGCTACAATAACGTTAAAGATTATCTTGCTCAGCGATTCTATCTATCTATCAATCCATCCATCCATACATCCATCCATTCATCCATCCATACATCACTCCATCCATCCATCCATCATCCATCCGTCCTTCCGTCTATCTATCTATCTATCTATCTATCTATCTATCTATCTATCTATCTATCTATCTATCTATCTATCTATCTATCTATCTATCTATCTATCTATCTATCTATCTATCTATCTATCTATCTATCTATCTATCTATCTATCTATCTATCTATCTATCTATCTATCTATCTATCTATCTATCTATCTATCTATCTCTCTATCTCTCTATCTCTCTATCTCTCTATCTCTCTATCTCTCTATCTCTCTATCTCTCTATCTCTCTATGTCTCTATCTCTCTATCTCTCTATCTCTCTATCTCTCTATCTCTCTATCTCTCTATCTCTCTATCCCTCTATCTCTCTATCTCTCTATCTATCTATCTATCTATCTATCTATCTATCCATCTATCCATCTATCCATCTATCTATCTATCCATCTATCCATCTATCCATCTATCCATCTATCCATCTATCCATCTATCCATCTATCCATATGTCCGTCCATCCATCTGTCCGTCCATCTATCCGTCTCTCCATCTCTCCATCTGTCCATCTATCCATCTGTCCATCTGTCCATCTGTCCATCAGTCCGTCCGTCCATCAGTCCGTCCGTCCATCTGTCCGTCCATCTATCCGTCCGTCCATCTATCCGTCCGTCCATCTATCCGTCCCTCCATATCTATCCGTCCATCCATCTATCCGTTCATCCATCTTTCCGTCCATCCATTATCCGTCCATCCATCTATCCGTTCATCCATCTATCCGTCCATCCATCTATGCGTCCATCCATCTATCCAAAATTATCCGTCCATCCATCTATCCGTCCATCCATCTATCCGTCCATCCATCTATCCATCTAATCTATATATCCGTCTATCTATATATCCGTCTATCTATATATCCGTCTATCTATCTATCAGTCTATCTATCTATCTATCCATCTATCTATCTATCTATCTATCTATCTATCTATCTCTCTGTCTATCTATCTCTCTGTCTATCTATCTCTCTATCTCTCTATCTCTCTATCTCTCTATCTATCCATCTGTCTATCTATCCAACTATCTAAACTATCCGTCTATCCGTCCATCCGTCTATCCGTCCATCCGTCTATCCTTCCATCCGTCCATCCGTCTATCCGTCCATCCGTCTATCCGTCCATCCATCGATCCGTCCATCCATCTATCTATCTATCTATCTATCTATCTATCTATCTATCTATCTATCTATCTATCTATCTATCTATCTATCTATCTATCTATCTATCTATCTATCTATCTATCTATCTATCTATCTATCTATCTATC
>CAXITT010000292.1:34499-64264 GCA_964033795.1 Lymnaea stagnalis
AAGAATGCCAATTTTGCTACCCCCCCCCCCCTTTTTTTTTTTTCATGACACGTCACGGCACACTTTTTATTTCACACCGACCAGCGGCTTAGCAGACGCCGCGAGCTTGGCTAGCAAGGGAGAGTGGTGAAGGAGCGGGGGTGTGGTGGTAGCTCCACCGCAGTGCGCATGTCTCGAGACCAACGCTAGGCACACAAGGAAAGGGAGGGGAGGGTTCGCCTGCGTTTTGCTTGCTTGCTCTGGCGTATCTATTTATAGCCTTCGTCTTGTTTGCCCTACTTCTTCTGGTGAATTATATATAACTAGATGAACGTGGGGTGCTGAGCTAATAATCAATGCCAATAAAAATTGAACACATTTACTTGTAAAATCTTTATTTGGATGAAACGAAAGATTAAACAAAGAATTAAGATTTGTTTCCATTACGATTCGGTAGAACTATGAAAGACAACAATGTGGATTTATTTTACCTGATAAAGTAGCTATTTGATAAGAACGAACTAGACGCGCCCTGTGTAAAATTAGGTATTCTAGGATCAAAACATTTTCCCCCCAAAATATATTCATAATATATATTGCTTTTATATTGTCTATGTATTGTCTACATATTTTCTTTGTATTGTCTATATTGTCATTGTGTACATATTGTCTTTGTATTGTCTATATATTGTGTACATATTGTCTTTGTATTGTCGATATATTGTGTACATATTGCCTTTGTATTGTCTATATATATTGACTATATCTGCCTATATACAGTCCCAGCTTCATTAGAGAGTAGTGCTTCATTTTTAACGGCTTCTTCAACCATGTATTCATCTGTGCATGCTCGTTGTTTGGACTTGTTAACCATACATAAACTTTGGACGATGACATAACAGATACACAGTCATGAAGACGTACCGTCTTCTAATCATGTGACTTGTAACGACTTTGTGTATTTTGTAAAGTTTTCTATGATAACTCCGCATGTTTACTGACGACACCATGACGGCATGCACACGTCCTCTGCTAATGTAGACCATTTATCAGGAGTTAAACTGATCCAAATGCTGTCTTCTGGCGTTCTTCCCATTTCGTTGTTGTAGTTGTTGATGTTGTAGTTGTTGATGTTTGTGTTGTAGTTGTTTTTTTGTTTTTTTTTGTTGCTCAATTTAACAGAGTTGGCTAGCAAAAAGCGAGCATTTTTTGGGGTGCAGTTTTGTAATTAAACTAGAAAAGACTTTGACATCATTAAAATGCATATTATTAAAAAATTTATAAAACTAAACCTTTCTGGTAATATGAGGATTTTATACCAATATAATACAATAAAAATAAGAACAAGTTTTGCTGGACTTGAATTCATTCACAGGACAAAAGAGTCTGACGTTTCGGTATAGAGACTTCATCAAAATTGATGCAGTCCATCAATTATTATCAATATAATGCAGGCGACGCCACGGGCTACTCCAGAAATTTGCCTTGCACGAAAATAGCATTTTACGTTTAATAAACCGAGTCGCAGAAGTTGATTTAATTTTACGGCAATTAAATAAAAATAGCATTTCAATTTTTTAAGGAGAATATAAAATAAAAAGTGTGCCCCTTTTTGAAAGCCAATCTTTCAACGTGCTAATGCACTCTCAGTCAAGATAACTTGTCTGGCCATCGACGCTCTCTCTCTCTTGCTGTTGGAGGACGTCACACACATATTTGAGCAGTCAAAGTTTGTTTTCGTCGGACATGATGTTGTTTAAAAATAGAATATCCCGCTTTGTGAGATGCTTAGAGGATAACTCAGTAAAATAAAAATTTATGGATTGTATGAAGTGTACGTGGATGAAAGATGTCATATAATTTAAACACGTCAGGGAATTTTTTCCCGAAATCCTGGCAGCATTTTGAAGAGGAAATATACACGTTAAAAAAACACACACAAAAAATACCGAACTAATTGCATGTTTAAAAAAAAAATCGGTTGTGAGCGTGTTTTCTGTTGTTTTTTGTTTGTTTTTGTTTTATTTTATAAAATTTGTTTCCTTTAATAGAAACTTCAGATAAAAGAATGGCTGCGAGTCAGGGAATGAAAACTGTCATATGATTAGATTACGCGGATGATTGCCATGGATGTTTGGTATAAAATGGGTGATTGAGTTGCCGAAAGGGCGTTGACCCACCATGGGTCCTGCTTACTGCACATTAGGAAATAAAAACTAAATTAAAAAATAGACATTGCCCTAAATATATTTCTTTAAACAACGCCCGTTTAAGAACTTCTCCACAAAAGTTGTTTCTTCAATACATCTCGCAGATACACATGTTCAGGCTATGTGTTTACATAAACAGCTAGATTTATAAAAGTGAGGGCTTGCCTTTGTTTTAAAATGTCCACTAGTTGGAAGTAGAGGAACACGTTAAGCGGGCATATTTTCTCACAAAAATAGATTACTGCTATGATAACGCTATCCCCTTACATTTCAAGCGAGTTGGACCTTCGAGAAATAATTGTTAGAACGTGTTAAAGACAAATCAAATGTTAAGTTTAAAAAAAAAAAATTAATTGTACGGTAAATGAATGAGATAAGTTTTTTGAAGTGATGTTGGCAATGGTTTCACGTTGAACCTTCTCGTAGCCCTTAAGTCATTTACAGAGAAAGTAGATCTTCTTTCAAGAGCTTACCTCCGACATTGTAGACATTCTATAAATGGAGCTCAAAAGACAAGGTACACAATTTCAAGCATGGCAGCCATGTGACCCAGAAAGTGACCTGCTCTTCCTCAACCTGACTCTTGTTTCAGACCCTGATGTTTTGTACTGTAATTCAACGTTTGACACCTTCTCCTGCTGGCCAGCCACGGTAGCTGGCAACATAGCTACTGTCCAGTGTCCTGACAGTTTCATTTCGAATGAGTTATGTGAGTACCAATCATAATGTGCATGTTTTGTATGTATATGAAAAGGCGCGTTTAAATAGTTATTTTCTTTAATGCATGAAAATCACACCATTGTCCTTAATCCGATGAATTTAGGAATACATATTAATAATTTTTTTTACAATATAATGAACATTGCTTTATGTTGAAATGTATCTAATAAAGAACAATTTATGGCGCTAAAAATAGACAGGAGAAACCCTTAAAGCATATGGAAACATGTTTTTGTGACACGTTCATCAGCCGGGCTGAAACAGTGGCTGTCTGGCAGTCTCTAGAGATTTATTTTAGGTTGATACGAGGCATCTCCTTATCTGCATAATGATGCTGTCCCGTCCAGTCGACCCTATATATGTATTAGAAGCACCATTGCTGTGTTCATGATCCTTAGCATGTACCGAAGAGTGTGCACTTCATCTCCGCCCGAACCGGGCGCAGAGCAGTGCTCCTAGCAAGCCACACACTCCAGGCTTGAGATTTCAAAAACGGCTTCCTGGAGATAGCTTCCAAAATTTTGTGTTTGAAATTATTAGCGGTATTAACTGCTTAAGCCAGATTAGATTGGGCGACTGTTAGACTGATGGATCATCATGAATTGATGGATCATCATCGATTACTGGATCATCATGGTGACTGGTGAAGTGATGGATCATCATGGATTGATGGATCATCATCGAATAGTAGATCATCACGGTGATTGCTGAATTGATGGATGATAGTGGATTAATAGATCATTATAGATTTAAGGATCATCATAGTGACTGCTGGATTGGAGCAACATGGTGACTGTTGATTGATGGATCATCTTGGATTGATGGATACTCATGGTGACTGTTGGATTGGTGGATTGTCTGGGATTGATGAATAATCATGGATTGATGAATCATCCCTTTGACTGTTGGATTGATTGATTATCATGGATTGGTAGATAATCATGGGTTGATGGATCATCATGGTGACGATTGGATTGATGGATCTTCTTACATTGGTGGATTATCATGGATTGATTGATCATTATGGTGACTGTTGGTTTGATTTATAATCATGAATCGGGGAATAATCTTGGATTTATGGATCATCATGGTGCCTATTGGATTGATGGATATTCATGGTGACTGTTGGATTAATGGATCATCATGGGGACTGTTGAACTGATATATCTTCATCGATCGATGGATAATAAGGGTGACTGCTGGGCGGATTGATCATTGTGGGCAACGCAGATTTCTTGAGGTCTTCTTTTTTAATTATTCCTCTTAACTGTAAGTAGCAGTGTACTCCGGAGCCCCCCACCGCCCCAACACTCTCCTTCCTGCGAACCTGGGAACTTCCCCATCTTCTAAGCGCAACTGGTACAGTTTAATATTAAAGAGTGGGCGAGACAATGGCCAAAAAATCTCCCTTCATCGGTGCCTCCATTTAAGTCATCTCAGATCAATTTAAAAAAAAAAAAAAAAGATTAAATTGTATCGTTTGTCATTACAAGAAAGAATGTTCCTTTGGAATATTAAAGCCAGTGACAAGATTGGTGCTGTGATCAAGGGATCTAAATAGTCTTAAAATGGGCTCTAAATGTGTAATAGTACAACTAGTACTACTATTTATAAGTCTTACAATGAGTACTAAATGTAAATAGACTAACAATGAGTACTAATTGTTAATAGTCTTAAAAATGAATTGTAAATATTAGAAGTCTTACAATGTCTATAAAATTTAAGTAGTCTCATAATGAGAGCTAAATGTAAATGGTCTTACAATGAGTACTAAATGTAAGTAGTCTTAAAATGAGATATAACTTGGAGTCACTAAATGGAAACCTCTCAAGGGAAACAAAGAAGACAACATACACCACTATCATACGACCAGTAGTAACGTACGCTAGTGATACATGGACCCTTACCAGAAAAGCAGAGAACCTGCTCAACACATGGGAGAGGAAAATCCTCCAAAAAATATACGGCCCAGTGATAGAAAATGATATCTGGAGAATTAGTACAAACCAAGAACTTTACCATTTGTGCAAAGGCCCAACCATAGTCACAGTGATAAAAAAGTGCAGTCTACGCTGGGCAGGACAAGTTGAAAGGATGCCGGAGTATAGAGCAGCAAAAGTAATATACAGGCAGAGGATTAGGGGCAGACGACTCACCGGTCGCCCAAGGCTGAGATAGATCGATGATGTGGAGAAGGATATACACCAGTTGGGGGTTCGCACATGGAGGCGGAAAACCATGGATCGCTCCGAATGGAAGGATGGGGTGGAGCAGGCCAGGGCCCTACATGGGCTGTAGCGCCACTGATGATGATGAAAATGAGATAGAAATATAATTTTCTTACAATAAGTACTAAATGTAAGTAGTATTAAAATGAGAGCTAAATGTAAATGGTCTTACAATGAGTACTAAACGTAAATAGTCTTAAAATAAGAGCTAAATATAAAGGGTCTTCATTTCGGTATACAATGTCAATAAACATACATTAAAGATGAAGTTTCAATATTTTAAAATTGGGTAATAACTGTCAATAGCTTTACTTTGAGAACACACCAACAATAGCCTTACATTTAGAAACCACTATCATTAGCCCCTCATTGAGAACACACTATCAATAGCATCACATTGAGAACACACCATCAATAGCCTCACATTGAGAACACACTATCAATAGCCCCACAATGAGAACACACTATCAATAGCCTCACATTGAGAACACACTATCAATATCCTCACATTGAGTTCACACTATCAATATCCTCACATTGAGAACACACTATCAATATCCTCACATTGAGAACACACTATCAATATCCTCACATTGAGAACACACTATCAATATCCTCACATTGAGAACACACAATCAATGTCCTCACATTGAGAACACACTATCAATATCCTCACATTGAGTTCACACTATCAATATCCTCTCATTGAGAACACACTATCAATAGCCTCACATTCAAAACACGCTATCAATAGCCTCACATTCAGAACACACTATCAATAGCCTCACATTGAGAACACACTATCTAGAGCCTCGTACTGTGACCACACTATCAGTAGGATTAAAAGGGGTGGGGACAGAGATTGCAATTAGGTTAGCAAAAAGTAAATGAATCAAACAAAGCAAAATAACTATGCTGCCATCTGAGAAACTACTTTTCAGCTAAGTGGTGTTATTTTAATTTAATTCTGTTTTATCTGTTTTGCGCTGACGAAGGCTTCCTGTCGAAATGCTCGTTATTTTATCGCGATTCTTTTTTCAGATTTTCCATAACTTTAGTTCTCTTATTTCATTTTTTAAAAATATTTAATGAAGAGGTCTCCTAGCAGATCTTGGTTAAGTTATACGTAGCTAAATAATTTTGAAATGCTGTAAACGAGAACAGTTCATCGAAAATGAAGGAACTAGTTTTTGTTTCAAAATGTTGTACTGATGTATGCTTCGTTGTCATCGACAGCAAACACCAGCAAACTTTGTTTTGACAACGGCACTTGGGGACCCGCCAACTATGGTACTTGCATCACGCAAAAACACAAAACCCCAGAGAATCTGCAGGTGGGTAAAATATCCAATAATTTAGTCACATTTTACAAGGTGTCAGATATACGCCCATTAGGTTTTATAACAGTAGGTAGTTTTGTTTCTTATATAATATATTTTTGAAATGATTTATTTTCACGTTATTGCAAAATGAAAAGGAAATGAAAAATATGTTGAAAAGTTTTAGCATGCTAATAATAAATAGTAATTTCAAATGAATGGAAGTCTCAATGTCTGAAAATCTGATGATGTCCCACCCGCGAAATAGGGTAAATAGATTCGTCTTTTAACATAAGCAGACACACGGCGTGTACATTTCGGAAATATATTTCAGTGGCGCTGAAAATCGGGCTTGATAATCTCTTGGGTTGGGGGGGGGGGTCAATATCTTAATACCCGATTAAACAAAAGATGAAAATGAAATGTAAATTAAAATATGGGATTGGGAAAATTGAAATAATGAAACTTCGCTCTCGCAAAACCGGCAATCGAACTTTCTATGACCATAATGTTTATATTAACGGCCTAAAATACACCTCTTCCCATCCCGGGGAGGACAAAATAAGCATTCTAAAAGGAAATCTGCAAATGGTTTTCTACCTGAATAAGCCACCAAGTAGCAGGGACGAAACGGTTGCCTAGAAACAGTCCACTCAAAGGCTGCGTGATAGAGTCATTGGCATGGGCTGCAACTACCCGCCCATGCCTCACATCCTTTAGCGGCAACTAGTGGTCACGATCCCGGTCGGTTTCTGACGTTATTTTCAACTTTAATTGGTTAGTTGCCTTACAGCGGTGCTCTTTTTAACCCAGATTGTCTCCACACACAGGTACCCTACATGGAGGTGATGTCCCGCGGGTAACGCCAGGGGGTTGGTGGCAGCGCTTCATAATCGGCACGCCACTGCGGACATGTCTCCGCCCCGGGGCGCCCAGCAACACATAAAGCACTCGATAAAATTGATTATTGTAGAGCGCCATTTAGTAGTTTGGGAACCTCTGAGGATCGTCATTACATATTACAGAGAGATACTTAAGTCCAGATTTTTTAATTATTTCCATTTGTAAATGTTATCAATAAATTACACATATATTTACATTATATCAATTGTTTCAGCGCGATGGTGTCTTTATGATCTACGATATTGGCTACGGCATAACAACGGTAGCACTGTTGATCTCTCTCACCATATTCATTTATTTCAAGTAAGACACCGTAAAGAACATATGAAATAATATTGTTTTACACAGAAGGACTTATTTAAAAAATATTATATTATTAATTGCACAAGTACACTCTATAGAAAAAAATATTTATTTCGAAATATTTGTAGTATATATTTAAGACCGTTGTGTATTTGTTTATGTATTTTATTTAAAATGTAAATTGCTTCTTCCAAAAAATAGAAGTCTCCGCTGTCTGAGAAACTCCATACACTGTAACTTCATGGCCGCTTTGCTGTTCACTAATTTGAAATGGATTTCCTTGAGATTGAACAAAGTGGCCAGCTTGCCAAAGGTAAGCCATTAGCCCAAATGTGTCAAATAAAGGTAAGCCATTAGCCCAAATGTGTCCAAAAAAGGTAAGCCATTAGCCCAAATGTGTCAAATAAAGGTAAGCCATTAGCCCAAATGTGTCAAATAAAGGTAAGCCATTAGCCCAAATGTGTGAAATAAAGGTAAGCCATTAGCCCAAATGTGTCAAATAAAGGTAAGCCATTAGCCCAAATGTGTCAAATAAAGGTAAGCCATTAGCCCAAATGTGTCAAATAAAGGTAAGCCATTAGCCCAAATGTGTCAAATAAAGGTAAGCCATTAGCCCAAATGTGTCAAATAAAGGTAAGCCATTAGCCCAAATGTGTCAAATAAAGGTAAGCCATTAGCCCAAATGTGTCAAATAAAGGTAAGCCATTAGCCCAAATGTGTCAAATAAAGGTAAGCCATTAGCCCAAATGTGTCAAATAAAGGTAAGCCATTAGCCCAAATGTGTCAAATAAAGGTAAGCCATTAGCCCAAATGTGTCAAATAAAGGTAAGCCATTAGCCCAAATGTGTCAAATAAAGGTAAGCCATTAGCCCAAATGTGTCAAATAAAGGTAAGCCATTAGCCCAAATGTGTCAAATAAAGGTAAGCCATTAGCCCAAATGTGTCAAATAAAGGTAAGCCATTAGCCCAAATGTGTCAAATAAAGGTAAGCCATTAGCCCAAATGTGTCAAATAAAGGTAAGCCATTAGCCCAAATGTGTCAAATAAAGGTAAGCCATTAGCCCAAATGTGTCAAATAAAGGTAAGCCATTAGCCCAAATGTGTCAAATAAAGGTAAGCCATTAGCCCAAATGTGTCAAATAAAGGTAAGCCATTAGCCCAAATGTGTCAAATAAAGGTAAGCCATTAGCCCAAATGTGTCAAATAAAGGTAAGCCATTAGCCCAAATGTGTCAAATAAAGGTAAGCCATTAGCCCAAATGTGTCAAATAAAGGTAAGCCATTAGCCCAAATGTGTCAAATAAAGGTAAGCCATTAGCCCAAATGTGTCAAATAAAGGTAAGCCATTAGCCCAAATGTGTCAAATAAAGGTAAGCCATTAGCCCAAATGTGTCAAATAAAGGTAAGCCATTAGCCCAAATGTGTCAAATAAAGGTAAGCCATTAGCCCAAATGTGTCAAATAAAGGTAAGCCATTAGCCCAAATGTGTGAAATAAAGGTAAGCCATTAGCCCAAATGTGTGAAATAAAGGTAAGCCATTAGCCCAAATGTGTCAAATAAAGGTAAGCCATTAGCCCAAATGTGTGAAATAAAGGTAAGCCATTAGCCCAAATGTGTCAAATAAAGGTAAGCCATTAACCCAAATGTGTGAAATAAAGGGTAAGCCATTAGCCCAAATGTGTGAAATAAAGGTAAGCCATTAGCCCAAATGTGTCAAATAAAGGTAAGCCATTAGCCCAAATGTGTGAAATAAAGGTAAGCCATTAGCCCAAATGTGGGAAATAAAGGTAAGCCATTAGCCCAAATGTGTGAAATAAATGTAAGCCATTAGCCCAAATGTGGGAAATAAAGGTAAGCCATTAGCCCAAATGTGTGAAATAAAGGTAAGCCATTAGCCCAAATGTGTGAAATAAAGGTAAGCCATTAGCCCAAATGTGTCAAATAAAGGTAAGCCATTAGCCCAAATGTGTGAAATAAAGGGTTACCAACATCACGAAACGTCGAACAATTACTAATAATAAAAATAATTATCTTATTGTGTAGTTCTGAAGGTAGCGGTACATCATAAACATCATTCACGTGAGTTTATTAATGGTGAGCGAATTGAAACAGTTATTAAAGTTCAGAAAGCCAGTTTATTGAAATCTCGCTCAAATTCTTTTTTTTTTTTTTTTTTTTCTATTTCACAAGTTTATCAATGAAATCTCACAAAGCTGTTGCAATGTGCTAAGTAAAAAATTCAATTGAAATGGGTTTAACATTGACGTTGACGTATGTCATTTTATCGTGGACGTCTCCAGGGAATGTGCCAGGCTGTTGTTACGTTGTCAACATACTTCCACATCGCAATCTTCTTTTGGATGTTTGTCGAGGGGCTCTACCTCTTTACGATAATTTTATGGGCGTTTTCAGCACAGAAGATTCGATTATGGTACTATCTCATCATTGGCTGGGGTAAGTCTGGGATTGACTGATGTAATTACTATCTCATCATTGGCTGGGGTAAGTCTGGGATTGACTGATGTAATTACTATCTCATCATTGGTTGGGGTAAGTCTGGGATGATTTTTTTATTGATTGACTTGTAGTTTGTATTTTTGAGCTTCTTCTTCTTTTCTATTTTGAGGAGCCATTGGGCTCCCAATGAGTTGTCTTGTTGTTTGTATTTATTTTGATGGGTTGTCTATGTCTGGGGATCATGTTAGGGTATCGTCTTTGATGATTGGTAATGCAGTGTGCATTTCTAATCAGTGGACTCATTTTGATAATTTTATAGATAGAGAGTTGGTCTCAAAATTGGAGGTCACTAGTAATAAGGGCGTTTAAAAAATAGTTTAATTAATTTTCTTGAAGGATGTTTTGAATGTCATTTGAGTTTTTTGACAGATTCTCAATCTTGGGTTAGGGTTAGGGTTAGGCTTCATATGGTCGTTGTTACGCACTGCTATCTGTATTGAGAATTTAATCTTCTATCTCCATGTATGGCTCGTTCCAAAACAGTGCATGACAAAAGACGATACCAAATTATCAGAACAATAACAAATAAAACGATACTCGAAACAGGGTCAATTACAATCAAAAAGTTTATTAAGATAATAATAAAGTACAAAAGTCAAAAATAAATATAATTTAAAAAAAACTTTTAACTTACAGTATATTGTGTGGCTGGTACCAGCACAATGTCGAATAAAACACATGTGCAAAAAAGGTACAAATAATGAAAGGAGGTCTACTGTAAACAAATCATTCACACGTTCCCAAAATAGCTCCCTCGCGCTGTCTTCGTCTATCTCCCCTTCAGTCTGCGGTTTCATTCAACCACTAGCCGTATTTATAGTCTATTCTATTGAAAATTCGAGTTCAGAATCCGCCTCGTAAATTAAATCAAACGTTCCACAATGTTCTACCGCTTTCGAGTTTAGAAACAGGCGATGGATTGGTTTGTGGTAAAGAGGATCAAAGGGAGTCAGCCACGTCCAATACTAACGCAGGCGAATTGGGGTCAGCTTAAAGGTCGTTCACCAGGAAAGGATTAACTGAGAGTAAAATATATAACGCTCATATATGAAAGTCGTGTTTCATATGACCAAGAACGTTTTAATGTCTACGAAATTTTTTAGAAATGTCTAGAGAATTTAATCAGTTTTTCGCATAAATCTCTGTGTCCATTGTAGTTATTAATGCGCACGACAGGCCATGGTGATAACATAATTACAAGTTATCAGGTTTTGAGCATATGCGTTTTTGAACGTCTGGTCATTGAATATTTGTCAACAGTTTCTTCCATACATCTATAATGAAATGGTGTCAAATTCTTGCTGGTCAACATTGTGTTGTTTTCAACGTCAGCAATATTGTTTATAAAACAAGGGTTCAGTTTGAAAGTATTTTTTTTCTCTTCTTAATCCTTCATTATTTAGGTTTTAAAATCGCATCACTTCATTAATTTGTTATCTAAACATTGTTGAACTCTTAGACGAAATTATTGAAAATTATTTTTTGTAGTTTTAGTATGCAAAAGAGCAGTTGTTTTTTTTTAAATTATTGTCTTGTAGTATCATAGTTTTATGTTCACTGGTAATCTACCTTGGATTTGGTGTCAGTAGGAGAAAGGGATGCATTTACTTTATTTATTTATTTTTTTATTAATTATATACAAGAACAACATAATATATTATCTTGTAGTATGTTTGTGTATAGTTTACATACTGTTAATTATGTGACACAGTTCATCTTTTATATGTCTTCGAATGAATCACTCGTGAAATCCTCGTAGTGACACATAGCAGAAATTTGGCTCTACTGTTGGTTAACGATGAAAGTTTACGCTAGCATATTAGCAGTGAAGACCACTAACAAATTGGCTAATAGAATAATGCTTCTTAACATGGTGTTTGGGATGACTAAGCATAAGGTGGTTTTTTTTTTTTTTTTTTTTTTTTTTTTTTTTTTTTTTTTTTTTTTTTTTTTTATAGTGACACATAGCAGAAATTTGGCTCTACTGTTGGTTAACGATGAAAGTTTACGCTAGCATATTAGCAGTGAAGACCACTAACAAATTGGCTAATAGAATAATGCTTCTTAACATGGTGTTTTGGATGACTAAGCATAAGGTGGTTTTTTTTTTTTTTTTTTTTTTTTTTTTTTTTTTTTTTTTTTTTTTTTTTTTTTTTTTTTTTTTTTTTTTTTTTTTTTTTTTTTTTTTTTTTTTTTAATTTATAGTCTTAAATTGAATCTAAAAAATGCATGCAGTATTAACAAGGAAAATGATGTGCTATGCATTTCCAATAGGTTTTATTTACATTATATGTGTATGATCACGAATGAAACAAGCCTAAAAGGATAGGTCGTATCCCATTCATCTACTCTAAAATCCTGCGCCCTAAAAACATGTCACTCCTGTTGAAGTTATCAAAGTTTTCCCATCCGTATGCATAAAACATAACGAATTGGCGTCGTTACTTTTAACACCTATGAAATGTTATTTCTCATATTTTTTTGTGTCGCGCTTCTCCGCGCCTGGATTGCAAAGAAACAAGAAACGTTTCTATGAAAAGATGCTGTGATGTTTAGATTGTGAGACGTGTCAAATCGTGGCCCATTTCCCCTACCTTGTCATTTAAATTCCAGATGCACACTGAAAAATCCGTTTCTAAGACTTCAAGAAAGTGTGTTTAAATGCTGGATACGAACACGAGTTTAACACGTCCATTTTTCATATTTATATGTCTTCTACATCTAAAAAGCTGGTAGAAAATTGCAGCTGCTGTGCATACTAAAATAAAGAATAAAGCTGAAACATTTGGCTGATTTAGCTCGGTTACTATATTCTTGAACAGTATTTCCTAACAAACTGATTATTTCGGTTCGAACATTTTTTCCATAACAGTGAACGTAAGTTTCTTTAGACACAAGTTGACGAAGATTAATTTTAAAATTCCAAGTAGCTCAACAAGATCAATACAGAACCCATTGCTCTCGATGCACCTACCTTTGTAAGCGGTGACTTGTGCGGCCAATTCCTGTCCAAGAACATACCAATTATGGAGTATGGCAGACAAATATTGGGCAATAAAAATTTCGTCTAGGGCAGCCACATTTAATGCATTTTCATATTTTTCAAGATCTCTAATGGCGCCCTACGCACGTGACACCCTGTGAAACGTCCCAAGTTGCTGGTACCTTGAGCCGTCCCTGTATTACCCAGTGGTTCCCTAATTTTTTTGATCTCCTGAAATCCCACCAAAATCGTAAAATTGTTTCTCGTTGTGCGTGCGTTCTATGATGAGAAACTCTGGTATAGACCAAGTACATATTGATTTATAACGAAGCAAAATTTGGTGGTGATCCATAATGTAGATTGATGATCTTTAGAGACTAAATATATGTATTCACGTTTAAAATAGCAGATAACAATTATCACGACACAACCTTTAGATTATTGCTTTTCAAAACATGTCACATCTGTTCGGAAAAATTTCGTTTTGCAGACACAAACAACCATACCCAACAGTTAAGGAAGAGCAGATACCAAATCTTAATAACAATATAAAGAAAACTCAGATAATGCATATAAGATATTGGTAATAAATAGCTCTTCTGCAAAAGGTTATGGTTTGAAAAAAAAATGTACAGGTTTGTTGCAGTAAAATGTATTTTTCTCTTGCAGGTGTTCCGTTCGTCATCACCTGTATTTGGGTAGGTGTCAGATCTCAGTACGAATCTATCATGTAAGTAACTATCAAGTACTATAATGGTTTTCTGGTCACTTAGTTCATCCAATAAAATCGGTGATTCATAAAAAAAGTTGCTTCAAAGTAACTACAGAGCGCTGAATCATTTAATTATAACGTCTTAATTTTAGATATTTGACTCTGAAATTTGGCGGCGCTGAAACTATCCTCAAGCATGTGAAATCAAACACATGAGTGGGCAACATCCAAAGAAATAGAGGAAGAGTTACGAAGGAATGGGTCCCAAGTAACCTATGTATGTGGAAGGAAACGCGCAGATAGACTGACAAATCCTGCGGCTGCCTAGCCACAACCATTAACTCATTCAACGTTCTATGCATCATATGTTGTTCTGTGGACCACTTTAGCACAATGTGGTACGGTTAGTGGGCAAACTGCCCAAAAGCCAGAGATGTGGACTCTTACATGCTCAACCCCAGCAAGTCCGATCCGTAATGGAAGCTGAAATGTCAGCATCAAACCAGGGCAACACAACACTTATCATTAGCTGCAATCAAAAAAAGCTAGACCAAAAAAAATAAAAGGTCCCAAACTGTGCAACCCACAATATCCCCCCCCCCAAAAAAAAAAAAAAAAAAAAAAAAAAAAAAAAAAAAAAACAAAAAAAAAAAAAAAAAAAAAAAAAACAAAACAAAAAAAAAAAAAAAAAAAACAAAAAACAAATGGTAAATTGTTTAATGACAATAAAACTGAGTAAATACGGTTCATTTTGCATCTCAGACACGCCAGTCATGAAGAAAAATCTGAACGCAAATGCAACCCACAATACCCCCCCCCCCAAAAAAAAAACAAAAAAACAAAAACAAAAACAAAAAAACAACAACAAAACAAAAAAAAAACAAAACAAAACAAAAGACAAAAGTTGCACTCCTGTTAACTTCGTGCTCCAAACTTGAACTCGGAGAGTCCACGGTGGCTGGCGAGTCATGTGTCAATGAAATGTTTATGGCACAGCCAAGCAAATGGAGTTGTTTGCCAAAATAATACCCTGAGCCTTGATCAGTGATAGCTCAGGCTCCATCAATAGTATGCATGCTAGCGATTAAATTTTTTTTTTAAATTACAAACAGTTGCCAGTGAAGCTCTGCTTTAACAAATTTTATTTTAGTACGAAACAAAAACAAAAAAACAAACAAAAAAAAAACAACAACATATTTTTTAAGAATAATGTAGAAGTACTAAATTTGAAAAAAAAATTAATTACATTAACCAAACATTAAATTTGTTCTCGTTTAAAACACTTTTAAAAGAATTCTTAAATAGTATAGTAGGTCCACAAAAAAAGAGATACCTTTCTGATAGGCAAAAGGAATTCTTTAGTATTTAATACGCTTGTTAATTGATGGTAGTAATTTTAAAAGAATTATCCTAAATGAGAAAAATACTAAACTCTTCTCATCTTTTAAATAATTATTTCAATAGTTTGTTGTTGTTAAAAACATCTTAGACTTCTGAATGTTGTATTTTGTAATTCATGATTATATTTCTGATCCATGAGCAGGTGTTGGCTACCTGAGGAGAAATATGATAGCATAGACTACATTTATAAAGGACCGATTATCGCCGTTTTATTGGTAAGTAGCATTTATCAATTGAACATCTAGTAGTGCAATCAGGGTGAGCAGACTTTGACAGGCCTGGACAAACATCCCGATCCAAGTGGATGCCGATCCCGGTAGGATTCTATCCCGGTAGGATACCGATCCTGGAAGGATCCCGATATCGTTAGGATCCCCTTTCAATTTCGTTTTCCGGTAATATCCCAATGCCGGTGGGTTTTGATCCCTTTTGGTATCCTGATCCCAGTGGGATTCAATTTGCTGGTGTGATCCCGTTTGCCGGTGCGATCCTTTTCTGCCGTAGGATCCCGTTTGCCGGTGCGATCCTTTTCTGCCGTAGGATCCCGTTTGCCGGTGCGATCCTCTTCTTCCATGGTAATCCGTTTCCGATACGATCTTGATGCCGGTTTGACCCTGTTAACCGATGCGATCGCGTTACTTGTGGGTTCTAGCTTACTGTTAGATCTTGTTCCCGTTAGTATCATCTTTCTCAGTTCGAGTATGTTCCAAGGCGATTTCATTCACGGTAGGATTATGAAGCGTAAGTTCAGAGAAAATACACATGAAAATATAGAAATCAAGCAAACTAACTAATATAGCAATAAGCTTTTAGAGTCCATTATATATTCCCGTAGAAAAAAAATAGAACGTTGGGAACATTCTTAATTAAATGTATTATTCTCCACGAAACGTGAAAAAATGAATTTTCTACGTCATTTTTTATCGAATACGAAAAATTATACAACTTAATGCACTACTATAACTATAGAACATTTAAGTTGAAATTGAGTTCAGTACACTTCGGTAATTTATTATGGATAATCAAGTGCATGTGTAATAAGTTTGGTCAAGAACCATCATTTCATGTAGCCATATGTGTTGATAATTTTATTTATACAGCTCCTACGAGAAAAAAAGAATGTTATATAAGTTAATAGATGTCATCCCTTTTCCCGATAGGATCCCGATCCCGGTTTGATCGCGTTACCCGATGGGATCAAAATGGGATCGCGTAACCGTTGGGTTCCAGTTTACTGTTAGATCTGGATCCCCAATAGGATCCTATTCCTCTTGGGGATCATGCTCGGTGCGATTGTGTTCAAATAAGCTTTTAAATTCCGTTATATATCGCCGTAGAACATTAAAGAACCTTCTGGAACATTCTAGATTTAATTTAATATCCTAGTATAAAAAATTACTTTTCTAAGTAATTATTTTTCAAATACGAAATGTTATACTACTAATGTGCACTACTATAACTATGGTAATTTTAAATTAAAATGAGGGCCACGGTGGGGGACCATTTAATAAAGTACCTTTGTTGTTATGTCTGAGATGGGGGGCCCTACAAATATCAGACTCATAAATAATAGAGTTAAAATTTAAAATTGGCCTCATGAAAATCTACTTAAAATGCCATAGATATAGCTCTTTAAAATAATTGATCTTTGTGGACAATTCTAGAATGGATATTATTAGTTTTAAATCCACCGATATTTCAAAACGGACAATGAAGGGTATTGATACAACAATTCCCATAGAAAACAATAGTGTTGTCCAAGCCTATTGATATTTATATGGCTTGTATGAGAAAAAATGAAACATGGCCCCCGGCCCCATATGAAATGATATAATGAGTTCAATACCCGTCCGTATTTGAATATGGATAAACAAGTATATGTTTACTAAGTTTGGTCAATATCCATCTACTCATGTAGGAGTATTTGTTGTTAATTTTATTTATATAGCTCATATTATTAAAAAAATCAAATTCGGGGCCCCCGGCCCCAAACCTAATGTGATAAAAAGTTCATAAGCCCTTAAGAGTTCTTTCTGCATACTGATAGATATATATGCCAAGTTTGATCAAGATCCATCAATCCATGTAAAAGCCTTTGTGGAACAAACAGACAAACCCACAAACTTTCACTTGTATATATATGTTATGATATATGATATGATATATGATATGATATATGATATGATAAATGATATGATATGATATATGATATATATATGATATGATATATTTTCTACTCCAAATAACTGCTTAAATCTCTTGTTATGTACAGCCGTGTCTATAATGCCCATTGTTGCAAAAAATACAACTTTAGTTCTTGTTCAGTTCCTATAGTTACGCCCCTCAATGTTTTTTCCTGGATTCGAGTACCACAATTTAAATTTTAACTGTTTAACTTAAACAACGCCCACAAGTAATGCAAAAACCACTGCCCATATTTCCTGTTTCATAAAAAAGACTTTCTAAATAGTTGAAATTTTAAGGATTACACTTATGTAGAGACAACTAGCGATCATAAATTGGATCCTATCCTTCTGATTTTTAATGTCTTCCTTGTGTTCTTCACTTTTAGATTAACGTGTTCTTCATCACGGTGATCATCTGGGTGCTGGTGACCAAACTGAAAGCCTCCAACACGTTAGAGACCAGGCAGTACAGGTAGGCGACCAGGTCTATTCTGGAAGAGCGCGTGTCGGATAGATGATGGATCGATTGGTCATTATGTTGAGCTGATTTCCTAAAAAGTGAAAGATAGATTTGTCAGAGTGATGTGCCAGTTTCCTGAGGAGTAAAGATAGATTGTTTACATTGTTGTGCCAACTTCAAAAAGATTATAGATAGATTTTTTTTTAAAAATGAAACAAGTCGTAATACAGATTGAATTTTTTGTTTACAACGCGAGGAAAATAATGTTGCGGAAAAAAAGATTTGTATAACACTATAATCTAATCTTGGAAAGTTAACGGAAGATTGTTCATTTTATATCGAGTTGGATAAAATCACAGTTACCGTAAATTTGTTTGAAAGAAATTTCGTCCACGGAAAATTGAACGACGGATATTTAAGCGAACGGAAATTTTGTCAAATTTTATTTTCTGTCCACACGATCAAATTTTGCGTCCAATTTCTTTTTGAACTATTATTTTGTTTTACTATATTGTATAGTGCGTTTAAAAAGACATTTGACGGAAATTGGAACGCGTGAACTGAAAAAAAAAAAATTCGGTTAAACTTCCGTTCGACCAAACTTCCGTTCGATAAAATTTTCGTTCGATCAAATTTCCGTCGATCAATTTTCCGTCGATGAAATTTCTTTCAAAAAAATTTCAGACACGGAAAATAACAACTCAGCCTTTAAGTTTTGAAAGATAGAATCTTATAGACCACTCTTCTCGCCAAACACTTAACTCTATTTATCAAATGTTTTTAAGTTCAGATTCATAAACCAACGCTTACGGTAACTTAACGATTTCATTAAATCAAATTGTTATCTTGTGACATTATTGTTCTTGTATGTCCATGATTTAGATATTTTTATCATTAGTGTTAATACTTTGAAAAAAAAAATTCTTTTGTTTGGAAATTTCCTTTTGAGAATGATATTGATTTAAAAAACAACATACCCATGTGTTTACAGGAAAGCTCTGAAAGCCATTGTTGTTCTGTTCCCACTACTGGGTGTTACATACATATTGTTTATCCAAACTCCATATCACAGCACTGAAGTGAAATTTGTGTTGGAACATGTCAATGCACTTTTACAGTCATTGCAGGTAAATACATAATTATTTGAGATCTAATCGTGCTAGTAGTGATTTTACATACTTGTGCAGGACTTTAGTCCTTGCTGGTAAGCTAACTTTTCTGTTATTGCAGCTATTGGGCAGCTATTGACACTCCATAAAATGTTTACGAGGCCGATCCTGGAATGACAGTCTCAGCTGCACTTCTCACAGAAGAGACACGACTCCTTGTTAAATGTGGCCTTCAATAAAAATGCTCTTTTTGTTGCAAGGGCTTCTGCCTGTTAAACGGCTTTATACACTTCATTCACTGCTGTTCGTCAGCTGGGACAGCGCTCATGTCGTTATTGCAGCTGGGGGCAGTGCTAATGTCGTTATTGCAGCTGGGGGCAGTGCTCATGTCGTTATTGCAGCTGGGGGCAGTGCTCATGTCGTTATTGCAGCTGGGGGCAGTGCTCATGTCGTTATTGCAGCTGGGGGCAGTGCTCATGTCGTTTTGCAGCTGGGGGCAGTGCTCATGTCGTTATTGCAACTGGGGGCAGTGCTCATGTCGTTATTGCAGCTGGGGGCAGTGCTCATGTCGTTATTGCAGCTGGGGGCAGTGCTCATGTCGTTATTGCAAACGTCCTTTAAAATCGTAGCCGTGGATATTCCAACTCGTCAACAACATATCATTTGGAATACAGCCTTCCTCCATTCTTTTTACACGGCCTGACCCTCGAAGTGGCCTCTTGCTAAAAACTGCACATTCTGCCACATTACAAAACTTGTGTTAGCCCTTTGTCCTGTCATCGAATTCACAAAATGTGACGCAGAAATCTTTGACAGAAGCTGTTGAGTTACCGCTCATGACTGGCATTTGTGATTCACACTTCACTGCCATATAGGAGCGTACTAAGTACACATGCCATATATCCGCTTAGTTTTGTACTTTCGGTGAGTTTAGGATTATCCCAAAACCGGTTTGTTCAATCCAGCCATATTTTTTGCTGCTATTGCGATCCTAATGCTTGCTATTTCGAAAATGGAGAGTGAGTTTAAGAAATTGTACCTAAAGTATTTCAAATTCTCAATTAGTGACAAGCTATGGACCTCCATAGTTATGTTTAGAGGGTATTTTGCTTCTTGCATAATGAAATTGGATTTCTGTAGACTAATGGCCAGTCAAATTCTTAACATGGTGGATGTTAAGGCGACATCGTCCGCGAACAACAGTTCATGAAACATCACCTTTTCTACCTTGGTCTTTGCACGAACGCTCGCGAAATTCAGAACAGAGTTAGTGTGGATGTACTCATTCCCTGAAAGCAAACTAAAGAGGCCTTGAGAAGAAAACGGAGAAGAGCATTGTGCAAGTAAGCAGTCATGTCTTACTCGGCTGCTGACTGCTATTTCCTCAGAGACCGCATCACTGAAGGTTACTGTGCCCAGCACGTTTTCGTGAAATGACTTATGATGGTGAGCAGTCGTGGGGACAACCTATTTTATGCATGATACTGAACAGGCCTCTCAGTCTTACCAAGGCCAAACCTTTGGTTAATCTAAGAATACAATGTTAAGAGACTGATGTCGTTCAATACACTTCTCCTGCAAATGGCGTGTCCGCGCGTGGCGAGGATATCATGTCTATAGTTGAACGACCACACCTGAAGCTACATTGGGCCTCTGGGTGGATGTGGTTAGCCAGACTCTGGAACCGCCGAAGGACGACACAGTCACCTTTTTGTGTACCATGTTACGATTTTGACGTCCTTTATGTCCCGGGCATGTGGCCTGCTTCCCAATCAGACAAGAGGAGCTCATGTAAGGTCCGAGTCCCTCATGTCCCGGGCATGTGGCCTGCTTCCCAATCAGACAAGAGGAGCTCATGTAAGGTCCGAGTCCCTCATGTCCCGGGGCATGTGGCCTGCTTCCCAATCAGACAAGAGGAGCTCGTGAAAGGGCTGAAGTAGTATTGCTTTTCCATATCTGAAATTGTATTTGATGCAATATAAATACGAAATTTTGCTCTGATGTCGCCAATAATGCGATGCAACTCGTAAAAAACAAAGATTGTTTAGTTGTTCATGTTGCCCTCGTGATTAAATTGTAACTGCAGTAGGCAACAAACGGGATACAACTGAATTAACTAAAATTTTAGTATTAAAAAAACTTTCAAAATTCAAAATATTTCGTCTTAAGACTTTTAAAATGTGTTATTTTGCATAACACGTAGCCCACCCTTTGAATTACAAACCTGATCCCTTTTAGTACATAACAAATCCCTTTCTTACATTGCCCAGCCCTTTCCGTTATACGTGTAATCCAAATTTGCTTAATATACGCTTACGCTTTTCCATATTATAATAAACTAAACGGTAAATGATAGTAGAGTTTAATTTACATTGCTGTAATAAGTGCTTTCAATGACAGGTAATGTGTACATTTAAAAAAAAAAATATTGAACACAATATTTAAGTCATTGTTTCCTTTCAAACTTGCATGTGTCACTGAGGCCACTTTTTAATTAGTCAATTTTGGCTCTGAATTTCTTGTTAATTTATTTATAAACAAATCAAGACAGAGATTCCCTTTGTGTCCAACTGGTAGGTGATTATTTTTTGTTAATTGTTTTGTCTTTTATCAAGTGGCTTACCACCTTTTTCTTATGTACTCTCACTCACAGGGACTATTTGTCGCTATATTCTACTGCTTCTTGAATGGAGAGGTATGTACAATTGATAGCAACAAAAAAAAATATTCAGAAATAATGAATCAGTTCTTACCCTTTAGAGTTCCAGTAAGACGGAAGATTTATCAGTTATGACTATGCAACCGTACCTATTCCGTTTTTAAATTTTTGAATTTTTCCCAACCACAAAGGCAAAGTTTAATTTATTATTTTTTGTAAATTGACAAATTTTTTTTGCGAGTAAACCAACATACAACTTGAGCGCATAAATCTCAAGCGTCAATGTCTTTAAAATGTATTTCTGCTTATTTCAGTCCTAGGACAGCACTTTTTTTTCACTTGTAATTTATGCGTTTTCAAATAAAACGTTTAGTTTTGTCGTTTATTACAAAAAATATAATTAAATGATGGCTCGAGTGGGAAAAAAAATGTGTGTGCCTTTATCTTGCAGGTCCAATCCGTGATACGTCAAAAAATCAATGCCATCCAGGAGAGCCGAACATTCAGCCGTTACTCCAAGACCACGTTCTTTAGTAGCCCCAGGCGGTCAAGCTGTTACGCCTTGGCGGTCACTAACTGTAATGGGAAATCGAGTTCGGACAGGAAGAGTACCGGCAGCGGCAGCGTTCAAATTAAACTGTCACGGATAGAGCCGGAAACTGAGGCGAGTGCATCCATGATGGACAACATGTTGTGAATGAGTGCAGTGCGGGCAGAGCTCGGGGCTGGCATAGAGGAGAATGTGCTCTTAAGACGATAAAGCGATTGGTAGCCGAGCATCTTTCATGTGGCGTGGTGAATGATTTATGTACAGTCTGTCGTTGACGATGTGTATGTACCTGTGGCATTTAAGGACACTGCGGAAATACTGTATGGTGTGCGAATACACATGATTACTATAGCGGTATAAGGGACTTTATCGCAATCGTATCGGACATACAGTAGATGGCTCATTGGTGAACGAAGGGTGTAAATTATTGTTATGTCGTAATGAGGGGAGTGGGGAGGTGCACGCAGACGCCCCTTCGCGTTTAGATTCAAATTATTAGTTTTTCATTTATAAATGTTAGAACCAAAAAAAAAGCGGTACTTATTTGCGCCTTTCATTCGCATGACATTAAAAGCTTCATTTACTTTCCGTTGGAACGTCTCACCTAATTACGTACAGTTTAGACCGATCTACTAAATGTATCTGTATAAGTACCACCAAAAAAAAAAGTTTGTTATAAAATGACTTATTTAACTCTATTTATTTTTTTTTTATATTCGATAGATTTGGTAACAACATCAGAATCGTCTCAACTATTTGAAAACTTTATCAATATTATTCGAAACGAAATAGAATCTGATTTTGAAGGGATTTAGAAGAAAGCAACTGGTTGTCTCAGACGTTTGATTCTGCTGCCGAACATGAGTAACAAAGAGCTTAGAAATGAAATAGATGCTACAAAGATATTGCACAAGACGGTGGAATATCTTATGTCTGTAAAATATCACGGTGGAAACTATCAAAATGGGAATAGATTGTGTCATAAATTGCAGAACTACAAGAAGGGAGCGTGTTTGGTTTTTTTTTTTACAAAATGTGGCCTCGAACTGCAATTGGTCGAAACCAAAACCATTTTACCGATTCTGAAAACATGAGCGAATTAAAATCTTTGACAGACGTGTGGGCTACAGTGATGTCATCGACACCCAAAACGAAGTTGCCCCCCGAGTCTCATTCCTTTAAAGACATGTACAAAAATAGTCGATTTTAGCAGTAAAGAAAATTTATTGTCAAAGAAAAGATGATCAACAATTTATTAAAACTCACGATCGCCAATAAAGCATACTTAATCGCTTACTCATTGTCAAACAATTTTCCTGACCTTGCCAATGAACAGAATAGCGCTGGTGCAGGGCGATCCTTGCACATAAAAATTCACTCATCCCTTTTTTTAAAGCGCACTTCATGGTGTCAGGCCGTCTTAATACCAAGCTTAGAAGAGTGCCTCACTGCAAAGTGTGTCGTGTGCATCCTAAGACCAGAAGTTGGTTGGGAAACGAAATGTTACCGTCACTATCCAAACGACATGAAGCAACAGATCAATCAAGAAAAACATGAACAATTCATCCCAATGACCGTTGATGCGTGCCACGAGACATAAGACTTGAGACATTCATTGGCGTTTAGAATGCTTCATTATGTGTCAGTCACTTTTGTCTAAATAACGAGCGAAAGAAGAATCTCTGATGAGTTGGCTTATCGCAATGTAACGAAGACTTTTCAAGAGTGAAACCTAAATGAAAAAGTCAGATTTAACTTACTTTACGCTGACCGCTGATAGGGAACGTACATTAAATGCACAATTAAAACTGTACAATCATGATGAGTTTACTAAGTTGAAATTATTTAATTTGGTTCGAGTGCCTTTATTTGTTTCTACTAGTGTTAAAACCTGGCAACATAATTGTTGGACGGCACCGTCTAAAGTATAGGAACATTTAGGACCGTCTTAAGTATCGACACATTGAGGCCAGTCTTAAGTATCGACACATTGAGGCCCGACTTAAGTATAGACACATAGAGGCCCGTCAGAAGTAGAGGGCCATTGAGGCCCGTCTTAAGTATAGACACATTGAGGCCCGTCTTAAGTATCGACACATTGAGGCCCGTCTCAAGTATAGGGACAGTGAGGCCCGTCTTAAGTATAGGAAAATGTAGGCCAGTCTCAAGTATAGGGACATTTAGGTCCGTCTTAAGTATAGACACATTGAGGCCCGTCTTAAGTATAGACACATTGAGGTCTGTCTCAAGTATAGGGACATTGAGGCCCGTCTTAAGTATAGGAAAATGTAGGCCCGTCTCAAGTATAGGGACATTTAGGTCCGTCTTAAGTATAGACACATTGAGGCCCGTCTTAAGTATCGACACATTGAGGCCCGTCTTAATATAGAAACATTGAGGCCCGTCTTAAGTATCGACACATTTAGGCCCGTCCTAGGTATAGAAACATTGAGGCCCGTCTTAAGTATCGATACACTGAGGCCCGTCTCAAGTATAGACACAATGAGGCCCGTCTTAAGTATACAAACATTGAGGCCCGTCTTAAGTTTAGGGACATTTAGGCCCGTATTAAGTACAGATACATTGAGTCCCGTTTCAAATATAGATACATTGAGTCCCGTCTCAAGTATAGATACATTGAGGCCCGTCTTAAGTATAGACACATTGGGGCGCGTCTTAAGTATGGGGACATTGAGGCCCTGCGTAAGTTTAGGGACATTTAGAACCGTCTTAAGTATAGACACATTAAGTTCCGAACAGGTCACAAAGTATGTAATAGAGCGTGGCAAGTTGCTGAGAGAATCCTGTTGCCCCATGCCGCTTTTTGTTGAAAGCAGGCTTTCTTTGCAACAGAACCAAAATAACAGAAGAGGACTGTAAAGTTGCTGGGCAAGATATTTGGACGGCTCGGAAGTTTAAATTAAGTTCATAATATGAGCCTGTGATCTGATAGGGGTAACAACTAACACATCGTGGAACCATTGAAAGAAAGAGTAATTTATCCTGAATAAGATTTTAAAATAGGTAGTGAACATTTATTGGGTATAATATGTGATTATTCGTATAGGCAGGTTTTAACTAAATTCTTTTACGTTTTAGTGACCAAGATTGGGGGCGTCAGGACTGAGGGGAGTACATATTTGTTAGTACTTTTTAAAAAGAAACTTTAGTTTTTAGCTATATTATAGGGAAAAATTTAGGACAAACATATAGGGTAAACATTTAGGACCAAAAAAAAAACATGTTCAAGTAGTAACATAAGAAAAATAAAATGATATTTAACATTTGAAAAAGTCATTCAGTTTGTGAGTATTATAACTAAACATTTGACAACAAGAGTAACGTCAAAAACAGTATTATTTATTTACCATACTCCATATTTTTTTCCTGTTTTGCTAATGTAGGAGAAAAAAAAAACTCAAATATTTGTTCCATGGAAAATTTTGTAAATACTAGTTTTGGAAAAAAATTAAATTATTTTCCACAGTAAAATGTGTAAATAACAATTATTTTTTTTTAAACTTAAATATTTATTCCACAGTAAACTTTGTAAATAATATTTTTTTTAAACTCAAATATCTGTTCCACAGTAAAATTTGTAAATACTACTTTTTAAAGCCAGACTTAGAGATACTTTAACTTAAACCCTGCAGATAATTTTGCGAGCATTCGTATATATATATATTTATTTATAAAATGTTTTAAACACTTCACTTTGGCCCCTTTTCCCATTTTAATCACCCTTGTACCAGCGCCCCTGCTTGTTTTCAAATGTGGGTCAAGTTGTAATCTCTGTAGAACTTTCTAAATACCAAATCAATCAGATTATGATTAATACTTGCGCGTAATGGCCCAAAATATTCCATCATAATCCCCGGTTTTTTTTTTTTTTATTCAAAAAGTTAAAGTCCGATGGAAAGACACCAAAAAGAAATGGTTGTGTCAATCTAATAAGCAAAGGGCATGAAATGGTTGTGTCAATCTAATAAGCAAAGGGCGTCTTCTTAAAATGTATTCTCCTCAGTCTACAATATCTTTGACTTATTGATTGATTTGTGCTCCAATAGCATCGACTTTCGTAAATTGTTTAATGGAAATCATAGAATCATATCATAATTTCAAGCATAATTATTTAATGAACACTCATGATGATATGCATTCGTACATTAAAAAAAAAAAAATTTTTCATGTCTTTTATAAAATGGAAACATTTTTAACATTTTTATGTAATTTTAGATTGTTTAGTAAAGTTTATAATTTTCCCAAAGTGTTTATTTTCATCATTATATTGGCTGGTCCACTCACTGTCTCTCTTCTCATTTCAAAGTATCGTTTTTGTTGTATTATCACAAAATTTTATTGATGCATTTGTACCAGTCATTAGAAACTACTTTTATTGTTAATGATTTGATCATAATGTTTTACCTGTATGTGATAAACTCAAATTCTGATTTTGCTTTCCCTTATGATATAGATATGTATAAAAGACAAAGACCCCCACCCCCACCCCTTTTTAACAGACAATCCCAAAGCATACAAGTGATTTTGTCATCATTCCATCTTCATTTGAACTAGCGTACTTTCATATTGTGATATGACAGTTCTCATACTGTCTCATATATTTGAATTTATCTTCTCTTCACGTTGGCATGGTCTTTATTTCTCACTCTTTTTTTTTTTTTTTTTTTTTTTTTTTTTTTTTTTTTACCATTTGAAATGATTGCCTATATATTAGATGAATCAGGAAGCAACATTTTTTGTTCTCCATAAGTAATTTTTTTTTAAATGTTTTGTGATATATAATGGTATCATTCCTAGATCAACCTAAATCTTGTTTATTTGAAACATTTTGTGCTAGTGAAGAGTTCTACTTCTGATTGTGCCAATGAACATTGAAAAAGTTACTCCAAATTAAAATACACACGTTTAACATATAATATTGTCCTATTTATCACAGTGTGATCGGGACAATAAATCTTGGATAAGGGTATCTCAAGATGTTAACTATTTTTTATTTTGATATTTAAAAAAAAATCTAAATACGTTAATAAACCATCAACCATTTAAATTCTGACATTTATCAAAAGTTAAACAAAGTGTTAAAGTGAAAGTAAGCGTTAAAGTGAAAGTGTTAAAGTGAAAGTAAATGTTAAAGTGAAAGTAAGTGTTAAAGTGAAAGTAAGTGTTAAAGTGAAAGTAAGTGTTAAAGTGAAAGTAAGTGTTAAAGTGAAAGTAAGCGTTAAAGTGAAAGTGTTAAAGTGAAAGTAAGTGTTAAAGTGAAAGTGTTAAAGTGAAAGTAAGTGTTAAAGTGAAAGTAAGTGCTAAAGTGAAAGTAAGTGTTAAAGTGAAAATAAGCGTTAAATTGAAAGTAAGTGTTACAATCTCAGTGTTCGTCCCGGTTCTGTCTGTCACTGAATGGCTTTTGCCAGCGTTTCTCAAACTGTTGGTTTTGGTGGACAGGTGGACCCGTTTTGAAATTGCACCATGGACCGGTGCCAGATTTATTTATTAAATGTTCTTTTTCTTCACCCACAAGTATACATAGCGAGCGAACCGGGGACATAAAGCTCGCAGACCGGCGCCGGACCACGAACCACCATTTGAGAAACACTGGCTTATTCCACAAATTAAAATGATTCCTTTCTTGTCCTTGTGATCTCTAGTTTGGTATGTCGCCAACCACTTTCTAGGCCTGCAGTGTATGAATTAGTCGCAAGAACTAACCGTTATCCTGGTAACAAAATCATGCATTACAATAATATGGCGCGAACTCTGTACAATAATTGTTAAATTTACCATGAACAATGGAAACCTTTTCAATCGGAGAATTTTTTTAAGAACACATTTTTTTTCTAATCATTTTAATTGCTTTATTGAGACTGTCATTATGTTGAGCCATGTCAAAGTTATGCATAGTTGGTTGTTTTGTTGTTGTTTTTTTTAATTTTAGAGACCATAAAAGAAACGAATTCCTAATAAATAGATGAAATCATGGCGTCTTTTTACTGTTGAGATCTTGAATAAGGAAGCACATACCACCCACTTAGTTGGCGCCATCTTTGATGACGTGGGCAATATCGGAAGGATCGGAGGCAAGGTAACAGTGCAATGGACAACGAGCCACGTACGTCAGAGACAAAGAAAGAGCAGACACCATTGGCAAACAACTAGGGGTGCCCAGCCTCAACCAGAAGCACCAGTCACTTACTTCGGTGTTACAAAAACACACTGGCTGGCAGACCACATTCGAACAAAATGGTAAAGGCAGTGGGCAGACAGCACGAAAGCCAGAGTTTTCTGCGCTAACATGTCACAACCAAGCAAACAGGATACCTGGTGGAACATGGGCCGCCGACAAAATGAGTACTGACCACTGCCCTACTAACGCATAACTTCACAGGCTACACAGCAACAGGCACCCGACCTGCCGGCATTGCAGCCTGGTACCAGAAACTCTAGCTCATCTGTTGACTGAATGCCCAGCCCTAGAGTTGCTGAGGTTTGGGACAAGGCGGTGGGAGAGTCTTACGATACGACAATGTTATATGGCACAGCCCAACACGTAGAGCTGGTCCCGGCTGGGGCTTTTGGATCGTAAGCTCCAGCTTCAACCAGAATGTGTTTGTTAGTTGGCTGTTTAACTGTGATGTCAGACTTTTCTTGGAGCTCATAAACAAGAAAAATTAAGTTTTAACGTAGTTTGTGTACTGTGATTAAATTTTTAGTTATTTAGTGATAAGAGGTAGAGAGTTGAAAAGAGAGAAAGAGACAGGCAGAAAATTTTCTTTCTTTCTACATTTTTTCTTTCACTATCTTTCTTTTTTCTCCATACATTAATTTCTTTATAAGTTGGTAACAATTTTGTATGTCTTCGCATTTTAAATATTGTTCTCTCACTCTTCTAACCTCAGTCTCTCCATCCCCCACGCTCTCTCTCTCTCTCTCTCTCTCTCTCTCCCTCTCTCTCACTCCTGTTCTCTCTCTTTCTCTCCCTCTCTCTCACTCCTGTTCTCTCTCTTTCTCTCCCTCTCTCTCTTTGTCCATTTTTAATTTTCAGTATCTTTATTTCTTTGTATTGTTTTATCCCTTGCTATATATTTATGTCTTTCTAGTTGCTGTACACACATGTATAAACAGCTAATTTATTGTTATTCTTACTCTTTTCATTTCTTTTTGATACATAAAATTTGGTCGCACGTGGTAAAACCTGTAAGTTTCTATATTATGATTGCAGTCGAGGTATTTATGTTTATTAACGGCTTCCAGAAAATTTTATAGTAAAAAGTTAGATTTTAAAAAAATAATTAAATAGTGAATAAAAATCATTAGTCAAGCGTTGTATTTTGTTGCTGTCAATATTGAACGTCATTCTAAAATGATTTTTTTTTTTATTACCTACTCTAAAAGATAAATTATTGTTTTAGTATATATTTACTCCTTAAATTTTGTTTACATATACATTCATGGGCGCCCGCAGAAAACTTTCTAAGGGGGGGGGGGGGGGTTAAAAAAAGTGGTTTAATTTTA
>CAXITT010000292.1:64370-95044 GCA_964033795.1 Lymnaea stagnalis
GGGGGGGGGGGGGGGGGGGGCAAGTGCCCCACCTTGCCCCTACCTGCGGGCGCCCATGTATAAATTTAAGCATTTTAAAAACCAGGTCTTTAATTGGACGCACGTTTCAGAGTCATTCGCTGCTTTAAACATTTTCAAAGTCATGCTCTGTAGCTTTCCAAATACACCCCGATGTTGTATCATCTACTGTAGATATCATCGTTAACTTTTTAATCATTCGAAATGTATTACAAAATTACCGTTGACCTGTCATTCACATGCATTCAATCACATGATTGACAGTCTCACCTATGCGTGTCACTTGTTGTTACGTTGTTCAACGTATAGGCGTCAGACTAATTTGATAGACTTGTGATTTCCGGCTTCATTAAACCTCAGTTCTTAATGTCGTATCATTTTTTGAATGTTCCTTTACAACAGTTTAAACAGTTTCATCTTGAAAACATCATTAAACAATCATAAACTGATTCGATTTTCTTTGAGTTTATCATTTGTGTGTGTGTGCGTGGGCATGTATGTGTGTGTGTCTGTGTTTGTGTGTGCGTGTGTGTCTTTCTAATTTAAAAAAAAAAAAAAACTAAATAAATTTAAATCCATCAAAAATGTTGTCCCAACTCTACAACATCATATTTGAGACATGATAGTGAAATAAGTGATTAATCCCAGACATAAAGACATGATTAAAGAACTGATTGATTATATCTCTGACATAATGACACGAAAAAGAAGTCATTGATTAGATCTCCCACATAATGACATGATAAAGAAGTCATTGATTAGATCTCCCACATAATGACATGATAAAGAAGTCATTGATTAGATCACCGACATAATGACATGAAAAAGAAGTCATTGATTAGATCTCCCGCATAATGACATGATAAAGAAGTCTTTGATTAGATCTCCCGCATAATGACATGATAAAGAAGTCATTGATTAGATCTCCCACATAATGACATGATAAAGAAGTCATTGATTAGATCTCCCTTCATAACGATGATAAAGAAAGCCCTTCAGAAGCTCAACAACGGTCCATCCAGTGTTTTGGCCGGCTACGTCCTGCTGCTCATGCTTCATTTTTAGACTGAACAAATGTTGGGACTTGAACTTGAAATGACCTGAATTCTGCAAGTGAGCTGACCAACCAAAGTAAAGGCTTATTCATAACATGCACTTAGCATCAGTGGCGTAACAACGGCTTGGCATTGGGACAGTTGCCAAGGGCATCGGCCTGCACCAGTTCAAAATCTCTAATTTTTTTAAAAATATTTAAACAAAAGGGCGCCAAAAATAAATTAGCCAAGGGCGTCAAAAAGCCAGTTACGCTCCTGCTTCTCATCTTTATTGTAGGCTTAATTGAAGGTTTCTTTAACTTAATTTCTGCCAATAAAGTTTTGAAGTTTTAAAAAATAATAAGTTTTCATACAAATTAAGGAAATTCCATTCAGAAGAAAAAATTAAATTAAAAGCTGAACTGCAAATGTTAAAAAATCTTTTACATTTCATGCTAGAGTTCAAATTATTAAAACGCCCTGGCTTACTACAGTGGGTCAGGACAATACACAGACATCCAGCCTAACAAAACCCATTTAAAAGAACTCACATAATTGTAAATTAAATGATCAAGATATCTGGTTGTATTTTAATAACATATATTTTTTTAGGGGAAAAGAAAGGAAATTTGAATGTGTTTCTGGACAGCATCATTATGTTTTCAGGTTAATTCAAGTAAACAAATGTTTGAATTCTTAAACTTTGACGGAATAAAAATGAAAAAAAGGAGGTTGGTGTGGGGGGGGGGGGGGGTAAATTGTAGATGGTACTTTTGTTAAAGAGTAGAAATGATTGGTGCCAGTTATGTTGGAGAGTAGAAATGATTGGTGCCAGTTATGTTGGAGAGTAGAAATG
Source organism: Lymnaea stagnalis (assembly GCA_964033795.1). Classification (NCBI taxonomy): domain Eukaryota; kingdom Metazoa; phylum Mollusca; class Gastropoda; family Lymnaeidae; genus Lymnaea; species Lymnaea stagnalis. The sequence continues at coordinate 66,279 of CAXITT010000292.1, forward strand.
ATTGGTGCCAGTTATGTTGGAGAATAGAAATGATTGGTGCCAGTGATGTTGGAGAGTAGAAATGATTGGTGCCAGTGATGTTGGAGAGTACAAATGATTGGTGCCAGTTTTGGTGGAGAGTAGAAATGATTGGTGACAGTTTTGGTGGAGAGTAGAAATGATTGGTGACAGTTTTGGTGGAAAGCACAGGGTGTTTCATTCACTAACGACCCTATCTCTTCCAGAAGAACTTTTTAACAACTAATTTAGATACTATTGTGAAGGTTCACAAGAAATCATCAAAGTTTATGAGATATTATCTAATCTCTTTGATATTTACAGGCTTCCTTTTTCAAGGATTGAAGTTAAAACGATTTCTTTACATTATTGAAATTATTTCAAAGGTCATATGGAACAGCTGGGTTTGGGGGGGGGGGGGTAACGGGGAGTTAAAAACCCCGAGTTAAACACCCTGTAGATAGTGTTGAGAGGTTTGTGTAAGGATAGTAAGGTTGATGTAAGGTTGGTTTTAAGGTTTGTTTAAGGTTGGTATACGTTTGGTGAAAGGTTGGTGTAGGTTGGTATTAGGTTAGTGAAAAGTTTATGTAAGGTTGCTGTAAGGTTGGTTGAAAGGTTGGTGTAAAGCCTGTGGAAGGTTGGTGAAAAGTTGCTGTAAGGTTGATTAAAGTTGGTGAAATTTTGGTCTAAGTTAGTGTACGAATCATATAATGTTGGTGTAAGGTTGATGTAATGTTGGCGTAAGGTTGATGTAATGTTAGTGTACGATTGATGCAATTTTGGTGTAAGTTAGTGTACGATTGATGTTATGTTAGTGTATGATTGATGCAATTTTGGTGTAAGTTAGTGTACGATTGATGTAATGTTGGTGTAAGGTTGATGTAAGGTTGATGTAAGGTTGATGTAAGGTTGGAAGGAAACAAAATTTCCTGGGCCTTTATATTCCGAGAAGGATAATGCGAAGAAAAATAAGACAATATAGGCGAATAAAATTAAATATTGAAGTACAAAATATAAAGAGGATTATAACAGCAGGCTGACAGCCCCATGATTATGATTTACAGCTATACTATATCACATCGGCAGGTAGAGAGCAACAGCAATATGTTGTACCGACAACCTGACTATATCACATCTGCAGGTTGACAGAAAAAGGTTATGTTGTACCGACAGCCTGTCTATGGCACATAGCACATAGACAGCAACAGGGTTATGTTGTACCGACAGCTTGACTATATCAGTTCAGCAGGTAAACAGCAAGAGGGTTATGTTGTACCGACACCTTGACTCTATCAGCTCAGCAGGTAGACAGCAACAAGGGTTGTGTTGTACCGACCTCCCGTCTACTCTCGTCCGTAGCAGAGTTGAATCATTGTCTTCCTTGCATTGCCCCACTGGGAATCTGGTGGACACACGACACATTCAGTGGCGTAAGGTCCAGTGGTGTAATAGTTGAATGGACACTGGTGGCACTTGCCTCTAATCACGTCAAACCAGAAACTGACCCCACAGCCCCTGCAGGAGACAACTCTATGAAGGGCCAAGTCGGAGCCGATGGTGTTCGGGTATTGTTCACATGTAGCCTTCCATGATCCGAATTCAATAAAATTGAGTTCCGTCGATTCAACAGACCACTTGAGGAATAAATTGTCTCGGCCTTCATGAACGCCGAACATATCATTTTTGCGCACCTCAATCTCGTCAATGTAAGCCGAGACGTTGGACTGCGGTGTGTAAGGTGCGTCGATCGTGAACGTTACATCGGCCTGGAACGGCATCCTCCTCGGGTACATTTTATTGGTATCGCATCGCACCCGAGGAGTTGTCCACGTGCATCTTTGAGAAAGGGAGCAGATCTTATCAGCAGACTGGAAGAGTCTGCTTCGTATCTTGATGACCTCTCCCACTAAATCAAACGAACAGCTTCGTAACGTGTACACGAGCAGAACCGGCACGTGGATGCTGTCGGGTATTTTCACAGGGATGCAATCAGGGACATGGACGTTATCAAAGTCGTAGTTTTTCTCCTCCGGGTGGCAGAATAAAACCCCGCCATCTCCAGGGGCGTTCAGCGGCAGATCGGTTCCGGGGACGGGACACGTCAGCGAGACGCTGAACCGACCAGAGACCTTGAAATGGCCATTCAATGGAAGTGGGGGCAAAGAGACGCATTTCAACTGCTGAGCCGCAGAACTGTAGGATATTTTTAGTAGGGCGAATGAGCAAACCAACGCTAAAGTCGGCATGGAAACAATTAAACATGCCATTGTTTTAAGCTGAGATTTCACCGTGAGTTCGATTACGTTTAATTTAAACAACTGTTAAGTCTTTGGTTTTAAGTTTTTTATACATGTTTTTTTTATATATATATCAGTTAAGCAGATATTTTAAAGAGCACAAGACTTCTGATTGTTACGTAGTGATTGGATCATTCAGCACCCACAACATGTGCGCATCTATTGAGGGTTCTAAATGGTGTGCAATGTTTGGTAGGAATAAATTACAGTTTTCAGGCGATGCGAAAATATCTAATTATCTACAATGACCAAAATGTTAATATTTCAATTTGAGTGATTTCTAGAAGCAAGTTGTTGTTGAATTGGTGTTTCATGGTCACATGCATTTCTATTTGTCACGATTAATTAAAACATTACCTTAAGGTCAGCAATGCATTGTTTATTGTTTAAGAATAATAATAATAAATAAATCTCCAGCTTTTACCCAACGTAAATTGGGATAGATTAAAATTGTTAATTCTTTAAATTAGTTGAAGCCATTTGTCTTTGATTAGTCTTTATGATTTATAATGAATGGAGTAACTGGTGAATTATTTTAGGTGAGCAATGTCCCTTTTTTTTAAATTTTTAATGTCGTCAAATCTTGAATCTCAATTTTGACCCACTTCCTAATCACCAGTTGAACTGAACGCTAGTACACTTACCCGCCCCTCGCTGACACTACAGCCCTTCATGATCAGTAGGTCACCAGTGACACCCCCCCCCCCCCTTTGCCCCTTGGGACCTTCTGCGGGTATCTCAATAGAGAAGAGTGATAGTGACATCAGGTATTCACTACAGCGTTTCCTTATGCATGGTGACTCGTTCCCGATAACAGTTAACAAGTATGAACTCAATATTATTTGCAAATCACAAAGACATGCACGCAACGGTATCGCTAATTTAATATGCACCATAACAACTGTCTCACATTAAACTTACTGGCAGCATTGCAAACGTATTTTATGTGTCCAAAATTGTATATGTCAATCCATACGATATGAGCTTTTTTAGTCTGACTGTAACAACTCAGAAATTTTGGGGGACATTAAGGAGCTCAGTTTGCAACTGGTGATAAGTCCGTTTTTTTTAAAAAATGAGTTAGTGCCCTTTTCTAAATCTATTGTTTTACATACACATTTTTAATCTCTCATCTTAACGTTCTGAAGGCTCTAAATGCCTTTATTTGAAATAGAAAATGTATAGCAACCTTCAAAAGGCTAGTTAAGTTGTAACACAAAATTCACTTTCCTGAAAAATGAGTTTGGTTGGACTTAGTACTTTTAGCTCGTTTTAGGAAAAGCATGTTTTTTTTAAAAGTATTTTTAAAATATTGTTTAATTAATTTTAAATTTAGATTCAAGGCAATTTGATATCGCTTTAAAATGTTGAAAATTTGAAATAAATTTAAAAAATGAGATTTGTGCGTTTTGAAAAAAAAAATGTCCAGAATTTAAATTCAATTTACTGAAATGAATTGCCAAATCCAAATTTGGACTTACTTTAAATAAGAAATCAATTTTAAACAATTTATAGCAATTTAAATATATTTAAATACTAATAAGACTGCATTAGAAAGTCACTCTGACATGCAAGTAAACCCAATCTATCACGAAAGATGTGGCACCCACCGGACGGCCTTGCATCAGCACGTCGAGTTTTAGACAGGGAATTCCCGCTATTTCACGAAAAAGCTTTCCAAAGAAACATGGACATTGTTAATTTCAAGTAATTGGACCCTGGCCACACCTCTCAGCCAAAGTTACCAAAGAGCGGCCCCAATTCGGGTAATTTTGAGGACCTCTGTTAAATCAACGTTCCCCACATTCCTCTCTACTTGAGCATTTATTAACTAGTTCAGGCTCTGGGTCAGATTGTCGTGGAACTGGCTTATTTGGTAATTTATCAGCTTTATTTCAGAAAAAAGAACGATTATCACACGAAAAGGAAGACAGGCTTATCACGTGAGTCTCATCAGCAAATGTTACTTCTCAAAATGGGCATTTAAGACATTTTCGAAACTTAGTAAAACTATAAAGATCACCAGGGCATTGGCGTGGTATAATCGAAAGGGATCAACAGAAACTGAAATTGACATGACATAAATATAAAATATATATATTTTTAAGTGTGAAACGTCGACTTAAAAAAACAAACAAATATGATCAGATTATTCCCTCCCAAAATTTATAAAAATGCAAAACTTCAATTCCAGTCTTTTCCTAGGGATTCCATTCACCCATTTTAAAGCTTTTTGCTAATTTTTTGCTCGTGCACAATTTTTATGAGCAAAAATATTTGTAAAAAAAAATAGTTTTATACTTTTAGAAATTTATTCAGTTTACTTTTGGTAATCAAACTATTCCGAGAATGGAGCGGAGTAGCAAGCCACCTTCGAACTCGCCCTGACCACTAACCCCAACCCCCAACTGGATGACTAGATGATCATAGTCGATCTTGACGGACGGAATAACAAAAGACCCCTGGGGTCAGCACCAAACTAGTCTTATGGTTTTGTTTTTCTGGGGTTGAGCCCCAACCTACAAGGATGTGTGTCATCTCATTTTGTCTACCACCAACCCACACAGTCAGTCTCATGGGTCATCAAAATGGAAATGAACAACATTTTTAATTGATGACAACTTACAAGGTTCATATCAATAAATTGTTTAAAAAAAAGGTATAGTCAAAAGTTATTGTTGTGCCTTGCCATTAATATTGTGGAGAGTTCGGATCACGACGGCGACCGGCCGTCTGACAGGTACAGCCGGCGCCAGCTGACCAGAGATCACGATCGACGGATCAAGCCATCTGACCAGGGCATTTACCTGGGACGTCTGGTCTGTTTGTAGCCTGGCGCCAATTGAGAAAAAGGGGCGGGGTATAATGCGCAGTCCAGACCTGGGAGAGGAACTATAGGACAGGGTAGTATAAATAGGGATCTCTGGACGGGACGAGGGAGAAGGCGGCCGGACTGAGAACTAGATAGCAGGGAGAAGTCAGAGTTGTGAGATGAGAGAAAGAGTAAGCAAGGTGACAGCCCAATAAAGAACACGAGTTTAATCATCAAATGTTATCGCCGGAGTTGTTTCCTTATTGAGTACCAGATCTAGATGAAGTTTATCAGAGAGTAAGCAAGGTTTCCTTACAATATGGACCAATTAGAAAAGATGACAAACCTAAATTCAGCGTGATGGCTGTTAGGTTTGTTTACTTTGCCTCGTACTTAATTGGTGTTATCCACCTGTGCCGATAAGAATCCCTTCTAAAAGTAACATTCATTCATAATCTTCTGATTAGTTATCAAACATATTTAATACATTTGGCACTAATAGAGTTTGTCATTTCTTCTTCTTCTCTTCTATATATTAAGGACCCACGATCAATTATTCGATCATTCTGGCTCCTATGCATGTAGAGGGGATTTGCAATGTTTCTATGCCTGGTGCTGATGAGGATATTTCACTGATTGCAAGGGCTACTTAGTGAGGGGATCATGCACGAGCGGTTGGAAGGCCTGAATCAATAGACGAAAATGTGTCAAGTTTTGTCGCCACAACTATTCTTTTTGGATTGTCTTTGGCCGGAATTAGCAGTTCCTATACTGGCTTCTCTCTGGTATGAGCCGGAACTGCCAGTTATGGCCTCGTCGCTTTCTATGTGGGAGAGGGACGAGTTTCTGTTTAATGCTGGAGCAGTGGACCAGCCCATTATTTATCTTTTACATTATGGAGAGCCTGAAATGTCGTCATCGCTCCTCCAAAAATAATAATAATAAAGTTTATTTGAATATCACGCTTCATCTCCAAAGGCTCGAAGAGCGGTACAAAGTCAATCATATTAAAATAGAAATGAAACAATCTATATTTTACCACAGGGAAATATAAAATACAAGAATATCCATTCTAAGTCTTTGATCCCTTCAACCATAAACAGCACAAGTCAATATACATCTAGGAGACAATAGCTAGCTGGAAAAGATGGTTAGCAGGTGTTTGCGAAATAGATGTGTTTTTAAAACTGTTTTGAAAGACTCCAGTGTATGGCTGTTTCTGAGAACGACAGGAAGTGTGTTCCAAATTGTTGGGCCAGCAAATTCGAAAGTGAGCCTTCCGTAAGTGTCAAGGCGAACACATGGTATCGTGAGTTTGCCACTATCGGATGAGCGGAGTTGTCTAGTGGGTACATAAATCGTCATGAGCGCTTTGAGTTAGCACGGTGCCAGGTCATGCAAATAGTGACAAGCCCAGTGTTACTAGCATTCTGCCAACACAAGAGGTGTTCCTGTAGCGGTTCAGGACAAAGCGTGCTGCCCGTCGCTTGACCACCTCCAACCTGTTGATGCTCTTCTGGATAAATGGGTCCCATGGGTCCCAGACTGAAGATGCATAATATATATTCACACTAGAGTCGCTGATCTTTAGATTACACCTTAAGAACCCTAGTGTGTTGTTTGACTGGTTGCACACATTGTTAATATGCTCGTCCCAGCTGACCTCTCATTGAACGGTAACACCCAGGTAGCTTACGAAGGAAACTGGCTCAAGTATGACCATGCAGCTCGTGATGGCAGTGTAAAGGAGTACAACGTCTAGAGACTGACAGTGACTGGCACTTGGCAGGATGAAATTCCATGTCCTGGCACATTTGAACTCAGCTAACCGATTAAGATCCTGTTAAAGCTGGTCCTGGTCAGATCTGTTTGCGATCGTCCTATACACTGCCGTGTCATCTGCGAACAGTCTTGCTTGGGATGTCAGTTTGTCCGGTAGGTCATTGATTTTGCTAAAAAAACAGGGGCCTTGCACTGAGCCCTGAGGGGCACTGACTTGACATCGACAAAGGAAGAGCTTGCACTATCCACAACTTGTGCCAGGCATCGGCTGCTGAGGAAGCTAGAGATCCATGTTTTAGTGGTGTCTTTGATCCAATATTTTTGAAGATTGTGTACAGTAAACTATGAATGACACGGTCAAATGTCTTTGAGAAGTTCATCACTGGCACGTCAGTTTGCTTGTTCTCCAGATTGGTCATCAAGTCTTCTACAAATTTAAGGATCTGTGTCTCACATGATCCACGTTGACAGTCAGTGAGTATATTTTGGCTTCCAAGATGCACCATGACTGCGCTAACGATTATGTGCTCCAACAGTTTGCACACTACGCTGCTAAGGGATATTGGACGATAGTTGGCAGGGTCGAAATGTTCCTCTTTCTTGTATATTGAAGTGACTTGCGCTGTTCTTCACTCTGCTGGAGCATCGCCTGTGCACAGCGACGATTGGAAGAGGAATGTCGGTGCAGGAGCGATTTCTTTTGCTAATGCTTTGAGCACTCAAGGTTTGATTTTGTCAGGTCCACATGCTTTATAAGGGTTAATGGTTATGAAGAAGGCAAGCACACCCTGCCCTGAAATCTGGATATCTTCCATGACGGGGTAGGCTCTGTTCATCATGTTCGTCTTCAGAAGGAAATCAGCCTGCGAGTACTCTCTACCGTCACCAAAGACAGACTGGAACTGTTGATTGAGTATGTCCGCCTGTGCTTTTGGGTCAGATGTCGAATGGCCATCCCACCTCAGTAGGGAAACTCCAGCGTTTGAGAACTTTTGGTGCTTAACATAGCTCCAGAAGCGCTTGTTCTTGACACACTTGGTCGGAGAGTCTTTCTCCGAGATTTCTAAGACCGGAAAGCGTCACATCGCATTACGTAAAGTTACTATTTTTAGACAATGTTTTCGTTAAAAAATATAGTTTCTAACAATTTATTTCCGCACATAAGTAGAATTAAAAATTTGTTTGTAAAATCGTTCGTAAAATAAAGTTGTAAAGGCGGTTTCATCTAGGTTAAGACCCACGTTAACTTAGTACAGAACAGCTGTTGAGAAATAGGCCAAACGGAATACCAGGGTGTTTTTTTTTTTAATATCTTGATGAGATTTGCCAGACGGAAGGCCCAGGTGTTCTATTTATAGATTTACGCCATTAATGACTAACGCTATACTGTTTACATGACCTCCAGCCACATTCCATCCTAGTTTATCTCTGTGTTCTTATAACGTGCTACACATTTAACGCTTTGAAGTCGGCAATAATTTATTTGAACAAGGATCTTATTCACCAATGCTTACACGCGTCTAAGTTTCAAAACTGCATTCACGAATTGTGCTTCTTTCGTGTTGGTTAACAACTGAAAAGTAAGTCAGCGCTATTGTATGTGGCGGTTTATTTGTGACAAATGAACGCAGCTGTACAGAGAGTCAACGCCATCCGGGAAAGTTTACATCTGTTCTTCTTGCTTGAAACTCCCACTTTTGCCACCGGCTGTCAGAACAAAGTGTCAGTGATATGTTGTCATCGTTGATGCCTGGGGTCAAACATTTCCCAGTCGGAATGTGATGAATTGTCTTGTCCTGAAAAAATAAAGCAGGCATTCTTTAAAGAATCGTAAATCTTCACTAGAGATTAATTGTCATAAGGCTTGATAGTTATATTCTCAAGCTTGCTAGCTATGTCATGAAGCGCGCTAGTTATGTCATCAAACTTTATAGTTATTTCATAATGGATGCTAGTTATGTCATCACGTTTGCTGGTTATGTCATCAAGGCTGCTAGTTATGTCATCACGCTTGCTAGTTATGTCCTTTAAGCTTGCTAGTTATGTCATCAAGCTTGATAGTTATGTCATCTTGCTTGCTATGTCATCAAGTTCACTGCTTATGCTGTATAAGCCCCCAAAACACTTAAATTAATTGCTTTTTAAAAACTTGTATAGTTACTTCACTTTTGTTTGTGGGTGGATGGTTGCCTGGCAAATTCTTCGGATTGCTAATTCCCATCGACCTATCGAACTGAGACTTGGCACATAGACTCATTGTCGATGACAATACATCCTTGTCAACTTTTCCGCATGTGTGCATTTACTTTTACATATGTGCCTTTTCTTTTACATGTGTGCATTTACTATGACATGTGTATTTACTTTTACATGTGTGCATTTACATGTCTGTATTTACTATGCCATGTGTGCATTTACTATGCCATGTGTGCATTTACTTTTACATGTGTGCATTTATTATGCCATGTGTGCATTTACTGTGACATGTGTGCATTTACTATGTCATGTGTGCATTTACTTTTACATGTGTGCATTTACTTTTACATGCGTGCATTGACTATGTCATGTGTGCCTTTCGAAAGGTTAAGTTGAACAAAGACGCACACCCCTGGGAACACACCTGCCTGTACTGCCAGGTGGGACCAGTATTTAAACATCCAGAGCTACTCATTACGGCACCATTCACCAGACAAATCAACCATTCGTCCTGGGACAACTTTCCCTCCTCAGTGAGGTACCAAAACTGATTGTAGCCCTGATTGTGACAAGGGTACATCTTGGGGGCTGGCTGACTGGCCGATGGTCCACCCATGCTATCGACACATCTAGGGGCTGCAAAGTTACGGACCTGTGGATAAGTGGTCAAAATTAATGTCAGTCATAACATTTTTTTCCTTTCCAGTTAGCTACTGCATCTACCCAGTTAGTTAATGCCTCTATCCAGTTAGTTGCTGCCTCTACCCAGTTAGTTACTGCCTCTATCCAGTTAGTTGCTGCCTCTACGCAGTTAGTTACTGCCTCTATTCAGTTAGTTGCTGCCTCTACCCAGTTAGTTACTGCCTCTATCCAGTTAGTTGCTGCCTCTACGCAGTTAGTTACTGCCTCTATCCAGTTAGTTGCTGCCTCTACCCAGTTAGTTACTGCCTCTATTCAGTTAGTTGCTGCCTCTACCCAGTTAGTTACTGCCCCTATCCAGTTAGTTGCTGCCTCTACCCAGTTAGTTACTGCCCCTATCCAGTTAGTCGCTGCCTCTACCCAGTTAATTACTGCCTCTATCCAGTTAGTCGCTGCCTCTACCCAGTTAGTTACTGCCTCAAATCAGTTAGTTGCTGCCTCTACCCAGTTAGTTACTGCTTCTATTCAGTTAGTTGCTGCCTCTACCCAGTTAGTTACTGCCCCTATTCAGTTAGTTGCTGCCTCTACCCAGTTAGTTACTGCTTCTATTCAGTTAGTTGCTGCCTCTACCCAGTTAGTTACTGCCCCTATTCAGTTAGTTGCTGCCTCTACCCAGTTAGTTACTGCCTCTACCATTTTCGAATATCAACGATTGACATAAGTGAGTACAAAAATTATCGTTACATTTTATTCACATTTTTCTTAATGATTCATTCACGACCCGTATTGATGCATATTGAAATAACGCTACGTAGAAAATGCAGTAATTTGTATGTTATAATCATTCAAAAGGTGTTTGGTGCCTTTAAAGGAAATCGCCTTTTTACCGACGTTATACTTATATATTTAAAAAAGTATACAAAAAAAAATATCTATTAAAAAGTAAAGATAAATAGAAAAGCATTTTTAAAATTTATCATTGCAAAATTTAATCTTAATTTGTTTTATTTTTTTTTACCAAGAATCAATTACAGAAAATTACTCACAAGAAATAGTAGTTATTATTTAAATAAGACATGGTTTTTTTTCATCAAAATTAACTTTAAAAAGTGTTAGGTATGTAAGTAAACTCTTCTGCAATTAAATTGTTACTTGGCTCCCATTTATTACTACGGTAGATCATGTCATTCGCACGGTTATTGGTTTTTACAAGAATGACCTACTTACTTCCCCTGCGTACTTGACTTTTGAAGGAATGACAATATTGGGGTAAACATTCTGTAGGTACCATTCAAAAGATTTACACCCAAGTCTGCGCCGTAGTTCCCTCCTGTCTGTTACATTGCCGTAATCTCCCTTTAAAGGATAAATGATCAATATAAACCAATTATTAAAAAAGTTTGATCAGATATCTATTTCTTATCACCTGGGGAAAGACATTCAGAGATAAAGATCTTCATTTTTTTTTTTCAAAGATATTACAGCTTCAGGTTAAATACCGTCGTTTTGACGCGAGCCAGTCTATGTGGCGTTTCATATTGACTCTTTCATTTTGGGATTTTATATAAATTTTCGGTATTTTGTCCAAATCAATATTTCCACATCCTCTTCAAGTGTTTACATTTTTAAAACGTGCAAGGAATTCGTTTTTTATCGCAATTTTACTAGAGAACTCATGAAATATTGTCTGTGGTCACCTAGGGGCAACAAAATTACTGCTTCAAAACGTGGATTTGACCTACGGACACTAATAGATAATCCGAAATGTTATAGCGTGTCAAGACAACAAATGTACGTACGAGATTATAGAGAATTCTCTCATAAAAGTAGTTCTTGTAATCATCCATCCACACCTCAGCCACCCGGATGGAGTTCTTGTTGCCAATGTTCTGGGTCCATTTGATGGGGTTGGTTCGACGAAATATATGACCGATGTGTGAGCAGGGAATGAGCTCTACGCTACCACCACACATCCAGGCCTAGAGAATAGAGATGACATATAAACCACACATAGAGGCCTAGAGAATAGAGATATGACATACAATAACACACATCCAGGCCTAGAGAATAGAGATATGACACATGATACCACACATCCAGGCCTAGAAATTAGAGATACGACATATAATGCGACACATCCAGGCCTGGGGATTTAGATATGAACTAAGTAAAATTCAACGAAATTATTGATAGCTGTTTTTTTTAAATCTCACCTTAAATGAAAGTTCAATATTTTCTCCTCCCCAATAGTCAAGGCCTGGATCATAGGTTCCCAACCTCTCGAATAAATCACGGCCAATCGCAAAAAGCCCTCCAGGCATTGTAGGAGACCTGAGTGAGCATATTGTAAGGTGATGTTACAGAATTCATTGTATTATGTTAAAAGCTATCAAACGTCTCTAACATGTTATTTATACTCTTTAAATTTATTCTAAACTATTTTAAAATACTTTACAAGGTTCATCCAAACATTTGATAGATTTTATACAATGAATCTTTTACATCAGTGACTAGATGAACCTGGATCAGCCAACGCATGTTCCCACATTCATACATACTTTCATACACACATTACTACATACATTCATGCATACATTCATGCATACATTCATACACAGTTCCATACACACATTCATACACACATTCATACACACATCCATACACACATCCATACACACATCCATACACACATCCATACACACATTCATACACTCATTCATACACACATCCATACACACATTCATACACTCATACATACACTCATACATACACAGATTCATACACACATTCATACACATATTCATACATACATTTATACATACACACATTCATACACACATTCATACATACATTTATACATACATTCATACATTCATACATACATCCATACATACATTAATGCATACACTCGTACACACATACGTTCATACGTGCATTCAAACATTTAAATACACTGAGAGGTAGCAACATAATGTTCTCATAATTTATTACGCAAAGAAAATCTCCGCAGAAAATAGTTTCTAGAATTTGAAGAAAAAGCCACCATTTAAGCATCTTCTCCATTTCATTTGAATCCTTAGGCTTTATACTCTCCCTTGTATTTGCCTTCTGCCAAAATCTTCTTTTGTGTCATGAATTTTAAGAAATTTTAAGGATATTATTTTTCTACCATCTAGTGCGTTTTAAATGAGAAATTTGATAAAAGGTTTTTTATTATTAAATAAATGTTGTTTTTTGTTAAATATCCCCCCCCCCCGCCCCACGAATATAAAAGAAATGTAAAAATGTATATCATTGAGATAAACCTTGGAGAAATGATCTCAGTGGAAGAGACCGCTATCTCCCCCCCCACCCCCCAAACTGGTTACACTACAGTTCGTAAATACATACACATTGTTCACACACGCTTACAAACAAATGTTCACATAAGTACACATTTAACTTTTCACTCACAAACACAAGTTCCCTAACTCATTCATAATCACAACTGATACTACCTGTAAGATCTAGGTCAAATATTGACTTCATATTGAAACCAAAAATAACAATGAGAATTTAATTAATAGAAGATGATGTTCCTTCCTTAGTACAATTCCTTAGGAGACTAATTATGTGCAGCCAACCTTGTGTAGATATTTCTGCATGTGCAGAAGCTACATATCGAGGCCAGAAAAAAACATATACTTATTTTGATCATCTATTGTCAATTCTGTAGACGCGCGAATTTAATAGAACGAACCGCAAAGGTGCGTATCAGTGACCTTTCATGGCACAGGTGCGTGACCTTCATCGCGTACGTGCATATCAGTGGCATTTCATGGCACCCGTGCGTATCTGTGACATTCACGACACAGGTGTGTATCCGTGACCTTTCATGGCAAGGTGTGTATCATTGATCTTCATGGCACCTCCTCGTCGTTGCGATAGAACAACAGACGAAAGACGGCCAGCTGGTGTCAACTGTACACAAAGAGTTTTTTTCTTACCGGCATGTTGGGAACGGGGGAGGGGATGAACGTCTGACAAGACTTGAGCATCAATCAAGAGAGTTCGTTGAGACGGACTCAAAACGTTATCCGGCCGCTCCGTTTCAGGGCAGTCTTAAGACTGTGCTCTGTGCCTTTGCTGGGATCCGGGTTCAATGATCCCCCCCCACCCCAGAGGTATCCTGTGTCAGCCGCACCACATTATTATAAGGACTACACTGAGCCATGACACGGGCAACATGCCGTGAACATATATCACCTAAGTGACAATATGCTTGGATATAATTTAAAGTAGATTTAATGTCCTTCGCAAGAGAGTCTCTACATTCCCTCCTTGAACGAAACGAGATTTAATATAAACCTATTTGACAACCGTGTTCAATTTTCATTGTGGTGATAGCCGGCCCACATAAGAGTTAAGTAAAAATGAGCTTAAATATTGGACTTAAATCTAATTCTAATTATGCATTAAAGCAGCTGATATATCTATCTATCTCTCTATATGTGTACATTATGTATGCACATGTTGAACATTTGTTGAAGATGGACAGCCAAATTCCTGGCAAGGATGATTTTTTTTTTAAAAAGCAAGAATGGAAGTAGAGTTTTTATTTTAAAAAGCTTCAAATTTTGATTCTGAGTTGTGGAGTCGGAGATGATATTCAAAAATGCAAGCTTTCAATTATTTCCAACTCTAGCACGATCTTTACAGAATATCCATAAGACATTATGGTGACCGTCGTGTTCCATTTTGATCACCCGATTTCAATACAAACAAAATGCCTGAAATTACGTTCCGTCTCCACAACCCTCAGTTTGAAAAACGTAAAGCACAAGGAGTTAATAAAATAACGTCTATAATTTAAAAAAAACAAAACCTTATTGGGTCTGCATCACTTTTTCTTTTGGACGTTTCAAACTCGGGGATATTTTGCCACTGGAATGTGAGGTCCTTAAACCGGAAAATGCCGTTCTGGTTCACGTTTTGGTTGGAATGCGTGGCCAGAGTTTCGTCGTCAATAACCTCAATGCTCGGGAAGGCTACCACGTTGGGGTCTACGCCTATCCGGGCACTTAGGGGTCCTGCCCACTCTGCGGGTAGCACATGAAATAAACGTAGCATAAGAAATTAACGGTTTAGTGGTGTGGGTGGCCTTATCGGATCATCCTTGAATGAATTGATCGCACAGTTACAGCTAATGGCAAGTAGGGATGAGTCAGGAAACCTACAGCACGTAACATATAAATTATGAGTTCAAGCTACACAACCTCTTCAATGTAGAACAAATGCCCATGACATTTTTTATTTTTTTTTACTACCATTTTTTCCCTCAAACATTTCATTATAATTCTCTATACATTTTATGAGTATTTCCACAGAACAGATCAGCGACATTCTTACCATAATGTTCAATAAGAGCTGTTCCAGATTTCACTTTTTTTTTTAAATCATCTTTTTTCCCCATTATGTCAACTTTACCTGGGAAACATTCTATGTGGGAGTCCAGGAATACAAGAACAGGGGCAGTAGACACAAAGTAGCCAAGGAGCCGAGCTCTGGTCAGACCTTGGCGCTTTGTGGCTCTCACAATAACAACTTCTGGATATGCGTTAAAATATTTCTCCAGTGGAGCTTTCAGATATTCTGGAGATGATTATAATTTTAACATGTGAAAACCACTGGTTTATGAGCATATTGGCCGTGAACAAAATAGAAAACGTATTTTACTAATAATTATTTATTTTTTTAAAAAAATCAAAGACACCCTTTGCTCTATTTTGCCTTTGTTAATCTTTGTCCTCCTTCATTTTCCTTTTAGATTTTTTAAAAAATTATCCCCCAATTTTATTTTTGCATCACAGTCAGTTAAAAGACCATCCTCTTTTAAGCTGTTAGTTTAATGAAATAAAAAGTACTATTATTGCTTTACACATTGGGGGGGGGGGGAGGAGGGGAGGGACATTTCGTATTTAGAGCATTTAAGAACTGTCCGAATTCTTCTTGTTAATTTAAATTTATTTCTAAGCCAATTTTGTTTAAGCCGCCAGATAAAATTTACTAGGACTGATTTAATGATGGCAGGTACATTTCCAGTAAAATTCGGTGGACCAATACAATCGGAGCCAGTCCTGTGACTAACCTTTGGTAGAAAAATCATCAACAAGAATTATTTCCCGTAACAATGTCTTTGGTGTTCGGCTCAAAATACTGTGGACGGATCTGAGTAGCACGGACCACGCCTCGTTGTGGAATATGATAATGACGCTGATTTGAGGCAGCTCCGCCTTGAAACTTTGGGCCTGATCTCGACAACTTTGAAAACAGCATTTCAGAAAATCAATGAGTTACAGTCATCATTATTCTTCAGCTAATTGTTCATGTGCTTACTATCTAACCTCTAAACTTATCAAGGAAACGATATAAACAAAGTGAGTGCATAGTTGCACTTTGATAAAAAGTGTGCATTAAAAAAAAGACATTTACTATGCACCGCGGCCGTCTGGGAGGCCTCTATAGACGGATATCATGTCGCTGGCGTACTGGTTGAAGCTGTTGTCCGACCAGCCTGCATCGTACTTGGACTTTTCCACCTCCGATAATGTCTTCGCATCGACGACGACACCTCCACCGCCTTCGCCTGGTAGAAAGAAAACATCGTCAATTGAAATGCCCCGTTATCCTGCATTTTATTTCAGTTTCAATCAACAATCATGCTTTGAAACAAACTGTGTGTATACAATTCAATGTTTTAATAATAAATACACTGAAATTTAGACATAATATTTTTTTTTCTTTTGTAGCTTGTCACTATCCCCCTTGTAACTGTGAAAGTGACATAACAAAGTCAACGTCTTCACAGACGTATGCATTTTTCAGCGACTATTCACATTTAAAAAATATCTTATGTTGTTGCTGTAGACCCAGCATTATTCGCACAACTATTGTATTAGGGATTAGAGAGGTCAGCCCTAACGTTTCCAACTAATAATGAGTATAAAAATGTTGGACTGTTCAAGAGTTTTAAGCCCTTATAATGGCTCTCCCAGCGTTAGTCTCGCTCAAGGTAAACATGTTTCCGTATCCACAGTTGGGAATGATAAATGGGAACAAAACATTTTGAACACAATTATCTTTGACCACCTGTCACCAAGCAGTGTCTCCACTTGCCAAGCTAGATGCATTATTAATAAAGCCCATGTGCATGAGTCATTTAAGCAGACAAGCGCCTCCTTTACACGACCTGTCGTTTCTAATCAGATAACGTGTAAAAATAATTTATCTGCTGCATTTTGTGTGAGAGGAAATCTGCATAAGTTTAAAGGATTGTTTACGTCAAATTATACAAGTTGAATACGGAACATGGAACTCTTTTTTTTTTTTTTTTTTTTTTTTTTTTTTTGTTTTTTTTTTTTTTTTTTTTTTTTTTTTTTTTTTTTTTTTTTTTTGGGGGGGGGGGGGTTACCAAATTAAAAAATAGCTCATACCATTTCTATTTCGTATACCTACAAAAAGTGTGTTATGTAATGTCCTAGAACCAGGGCCATAGAGTGGATTTTGTGCCCCCCTCCCCCACGCCCCCGTGGCTGGACGGGGTCTGAGTTTTTTATGGGGCCAAAATTTATGATGTGAAAATAAATAAATGTTTTAACTTGCAGGATTCTCCGCAATCTGGCAGAGGGCCTCCATAAGTGGCAGAGGGCTTCCATAAGTGGCGGGGGGCTCTAAAAGTAGCAAGGAGGCCTCCAAAAGTCACGTGGCGGCACTTACTCGAACTAGTCTACTCTTGCACCCTCACCTGGACCAGATGGGTCACGCTTGGCGTTGAAGGGAGGTAACTCGGTACCATCAAACACAGCTGCTGGTCTCTTTTTGACCAGGATTCCTCCCATTTCTGCCAGCTTGTCCATCTGTTGACCTTGACTTTCCTTGCCTTCATGAAACTGGCCGATTCCACGCGCACGTTCCTGACCAACCCATCCCTCCCCGACCACGGGTGCGGCCTGGCCATCTCCATCTACTTGATCTCGTCTGACGTTTGAATCGCTCACTCGGAACCCATAGAAACGCTGACCTCTGGCTGCACTCAAGTCTCCATCTGACGCATCACTGGGCACCATAAAAATCCTGGCCAGACTGTACACGAGCCAGAGTACTGGCAGCAAGATGAGAGCTCGCTTCAGCAGACGGTAAACGTGTGATCTCCTCATGACAGTAGAACCAAAAAAAAACAACAAACAACCAAACTAACGATTCAGAAACTTCGAGTCTAGGCTTCCATTAGTCCTGTGTTATGAATTAGAACCTGTGTGGTCAAGCGACCGTCTCTACAGAAGAGTTGATATTGTAGTATCCCACAGATCTCAGTGATGAGTGTATAATGAACCTGAAAAGTAAGATTGATGGATTCAGAAGACATTAACCAAAAATGTTTCTTTTCTTGTAGACTAATAAATAAAATATATTTACCTTACATCTCGTTATTGATATATTCTATTCTGTAGCAGGTTTTCTCAACCTGGGGTTGAATTTCAAGGAGTGCGATGAAACGTGATGATAGCAATAGCGGATCCTTTTGACCTTTAAGACACGACATAATTTGTATCATGTCTTATAATATATATCATGTCTTATAATGTATATCATGTCTTATAATGTATATCATGTCTTATAATGTATATCATGTCTTATAATGTATATCATGTCTTATAATGTATACCATGTCTTATAATGTACATCATGTCTTATAATATATATCATGTCTTATAATGTATATCATGTCTTATAATATATATCATGTCTTAAAATATATATCATGTCCTATAATATATATCATGTCTTATAATATATATCATGTCTTATAATATATATCATGTCTTATAATGTATATCATGTCTTAAAAGTCAAAAGGGTCCTCTGTTCCAATCATCACAATATATTCTTTACGTTTTTTTTTTCCTTCATAAACATATTACGTTATGCATTAAGTGTCAATATGTATTTTCAGAGTTCCTCCCTTCTCTTTTCTATTGTATATACGAGATTAAACTACTCTTAAAAACAGTTGGTTTTTTTTCTAATAAATCCTTTATATGCATTTTTGTTTGCATTTAATTTCTGTCATTGTATGTGATTTATCATATATATGATTGTAGCAACTGATTTTTTTTATGGGAGTGGTCTTTATCAAACTTAGTGCGTGTGAAACCTAATAGACTAAAGATACATTTAAACCCAAATAAGTCACAAGTACAAAGCACATAGCCACAGCTACACAATTAATGTTCACACCAAAACACGGAACCATTGCACAACAACTTAATATTCGTGTCCATTGAAAAACAGGAAAAACTGATTTTTTTTTTTATTGCAAAGTTTCAGCTCGATAGAAGGGCAGGAAGTGGGTCAATTAGAATTCCGAAGATTTCCCCCCCAAAAAGAAAGAAAAAAAAAAAAAAAAAGGAAAGAAAGAGAAAGAAAGAAGCAAAGAAGAAAAGCTACGTTATTATGAAGGATTTAAAAAATATCTCCTTTTGTATCTAATTTGTCAATACTTTGTATGTTATGTAGCCGGTCCGAGACTTTTTCAAACAATCAAATGGGAAATTTCAATGCCGGGCTGAATGCCTCACTACAAACTTGATTTCAAACCATCTGAGCTTGTCAACAAATAAGTATCTAGAGATTTCTGTTTTCTTTCATCCATTCGGTACCAACATGATTCATTTTAGATTCAACGCCTTTGATATAGTTCCTTTAACTGGCATGTTACCAGATAAAATAAATGATTCAGAATGGGTTGCTTGCATCATCGGGCTGGTTGACATAATATAACAAGCGATTCCTTTCAACTAAAATTTATAGTATATCATTTGAGAAAAATCTAAGTACAAAAAATTCAACGGTGGAGCTGGTCTAAAACTTTAAAATTCCCTAATTTTCATTAAATTTAAGATATAATTTAAACTTGACAATTCTGAGCTGTTAAAACCAGTTGCTACTAAATGAAATATTTAAACATTATTTTCGCTCTCTTTTGAATTCTTTTTTAACAAAAATAATAATAATAATTATAAATAACTTATTATCTTTAAATGTTAGCCTCAAAATAGTTTTGATAGGACACCATAGCTATAATATCAATTACATCTTTAGTAGAACCCGGTTATGCCGACGGCCTCGGTGATAGCGTCGAGATAACCGACGATCGAGATAAACGAAAAACAATATGGCGGAAATATATTAACATGTGCTTGAGATTTCTTTATGTAAATGATGTGCGTTAATAAATGTCGGTAAATCAGTAACAAGAAAAAAATACCCATAAGTTTTTAAATATTACATTTATTTATAGCAAATTTCAAATAAAAATTAATGAAACCAGAATAAACGTTTTCGCTTTTGCACATTATGGGATACGATTTTTAAACGTTCGAGTTGGTTTGGTATTTTCTACTATGGACGAAGCCTCCACATTTTGTGACCTCATTCTGCTGATCGCGTCATACGCAATATCTATATAGTTTATATAAGTATATATATATATATATATAAAGTGGTCGGAAAACTCATTAGTCAAAAGTGCCAAAAATCAGCAGCAGGACAATTGTAAAGAAAGTCTGAGCCGAATTTCTTTTCAAGAACCTCTCAAGAACCATGTTTTTCGGAGCCAAACCCGATTTGTGGTCGACTGGGCGAGCCGCACTCATGATGTTAAACAGCCGCATGCGATGGGATCGCGAGCAACGATTTTCCTACCACTGGTATAAGACAACGCATCACCTCATTAAATACTATTTAGGGACTAGGGGTTGCAACCCGGGATCCCGAATCTCGAAAATACCAGAATACCGGACCATAACGGATGCTCAAAGAAACCGGGATCGGATTTATGAAAACCGGAATTTTCGAAATTCCCGGGATTTCATTTTCAAAAAATATTTATCCTTTTTCTTAGTTTCCATGTCGTAATTAAAGCAAGTTATAGCAATAATGTATGTGATGTGATACACCACATGAAGGAAGTTCAAAGAGAGCCGACCGACTGGCTAGACCTGTGTACTGTTCATTTATAAGGAATCATGGCGTGTGTTTAGTTTTGTTTTTACATCGCGCATGTGTAGTGTGTAAGTTCAGACGAGTCGCGACGGGAGAGTACAGTATTGGTAAGTAAATGTAAAACATAATATTGATAAATAATTAATTGTTACAGTTGAATGAAGATAGAATGTTGACATAAAATAAGAGTTTGTTGGTAACATGAATTATATGGAAATATTAAAACGTTGCACTCGAATCACTGGGTCAACTTTTTAGAACAGAAATGTTTGGTTGCTTGATTTTTTTTAAAATTATGCCCCAAAATTATTCAAATTTAAAAATAATACGCAATCCGTATTTTAATAATCAAATACACTAAGTTGAAGACACAGAAAAATTATGTTACTTTTATTTTGTGATAACAATGTTAATAGTTTACATTCACCCCATAATTGATTTTCGAGCTATTTTGTTCCCGGCTGAATTTTCCTAGCCGAACAGTTTACACGACTGAATGTCCCAGTTTGTCTGTACCGTACTTAGCTAAACATTTACATGACTGAATGTCCCAGTTTGTCTGTACCGTACTTAACTAAACATTTACATGACTGAATTCCCAGTTTGTCTGTACAGTACTTAGTTAAACATTTACATGACTGAATGTCCCAGTTTATCTGTACCGTACTTAGCTAAACATTTACATGACTGAACTTCCCGGTTTGTCTGTACCGCACTTAGCTAAACATTTACATGACTGAATGTCCCAGTTTGTCTGTACAGTACTTAGCTAAACATTTACATGACTGAATGTCCCAGTTTATCTGTACCGTACTTAGCTAAACATTTACATGACTGAATGTCTCAGTTTGTCTGTACAGTACTTAGCTAAACATTTACATGACTGAATGTCTCAGTTTGTCTGTACCGTACTTAGCTAAACATTTACATGACTGAATGTGTCAGTTTGTCTGTACAGTACTTAGCTAAACATTTACATGACTGAATGTCCCAGTTTGTCTGTACCATACTTAGCTAAACATTTACATGACTGAATGTCTCAGTTTGTCTGTACAGTTCTTAGCTAAACATTTACATGACTGAATGTCCCAGTTTGTCTGTACCGTACCTAGCCAAACATTTACATGACTGAATGTCCCAGTTTGTCTGTACCGTACTTAGCTAAACATTTACATGACTGAATGTCCCAGTTTGTCTGTACCGTACTTAGCTAAACATTTACATGACTGAATGTCTCAGTTTGTCTGTACCGTACTTAGCTAAAAATTTACATTACTGAATGTCCCAGTTTGTCTGTACCGTACTTAGCTAAACATTTACATGACTGAATGTCCCAGTTTGTCTGTACCGTACTTAGCTAAACATTTACATGACTGAATTCACAGTTTGTCTGTACCGTACTTAGCTAAACATTTACATGACTGAATGTCCCAGTTTGTCTGTACAGTACTAAGCTAAACATTTACATGACTGAATTCCCAGTTTGTCTGTACAGTACTTAGCTAACATTTACATGACTGAATTTCTCAGTTTGTCTGTACCGTACTTAGCTAAACATTTACATGACTGAATTCCCAGTTTTTCTGTACAGTACTTAGCTAAACATTTACATTACTGAATGTCCCAGTTTGTCTGTACCGTACTTAGCTAAACATTTACATGACTGAATTTCCCACTTTGTCTGTACCGTACTTAGCTAAACACTTATACGACTGAATGTCCCAGTTTGTCTGTACCGTACTTAGCTAAACATTTACATGACTGAATGTCTCAGTTTGTCTGTACCGTACTTAGCAAACATTTACATGACTGAATGTCCCAGTTTGTCTGTACCGTACTTAGCTAAACATTTATACGACTGAATGACCCAGTTTGTCTGTACCGTACTTAGCTAAACATTTACATGACTGAATGTCTCAGTTTGTCTGTACCGTACTTAGCTAAACATTTACATGACTGAATGTCCCAGTTTGTCTGTACCGTACTTAGCTAAACATTTACATGACTGAATGTCCCAGTTTGTCTGTACCGTACTTAGCTAAACATTTACATGACTGAATGTCCCAGTTTGTCTGTACCGTACTTAGCTAAACATTTACATGACTGAATGTCCCAGTTTGTCTGTACAGTACTTAGCTAAACATTTACATGATTGAATGCCCCAGTTTGTCTGTACAGTACTAAGCTAAACATTTACATGACTCAATTTCCTAGTTTGTCTGTACCGTACTTAGCTAAACATTTATACGACTGAATGACCCAGTTTGTCTGTACCGTACTTAGCTAAACATTTACATGAAAATTTAAACATTTAAACGTTTTACCTGTCAAACTAATTTCATGCAATAAATACATTTTTGTTAAGGATTTATTTTCCCTTCAGGTTGGTAGAAAAAAATGTGGGACCATGAAAAAAATAAACCTAAATTATATGAAAAGAATATGAAACTATCGGAAACAAAGACACCAGTTTGGTATTATTTCTTGAAAGCTGCGGACAATCTCTCAGCTAAATGCATTAGATGTAACATGATACTTAAACCATTGGGAGGTACAACATCAGGCCTACATCCTCATTTAAAGTCTGCACATTCCACTTACTACTTAGTTGGACGTATTTCTAAGGTCAGATTGCGACCAGATGCGAGAACGTATAGTGAATATTCAAAAGCTTGGTCAGACAGCAGCTTCCTCGTTGAAAATATCTATGAACAATGAAATTGAACATCTTGGATCTGAGCATGACGAACTTGTAGATACATAGCTGCTTAAGAGACAATTAGAAATTTAAATACAAAAGAAAATTCAGGCTCATGATAATGCTTCCAGACCAACAGATGGAGACATGGATACATTGGTAAAAATAGAAATGGCTTTATTTGAGAATGGCGGTTCAAGAGGAAAATATCTAGATATTGCGTATTAGAGCCTAAGGTCTACTCCTCCCACCAGTGTGGAGTCAGAGCGGGTGTTCTCGTCACCACGATCAATTTTAAGTCAACAACATTAGACATTATTTTAGTTGTTATTTTTGCGATCTCATTATTTAAATTTGACCAACGATTAAAACAACAGCAATTATTTTAATATTTCATTCATAAAACTACTTGATTTTTTTTTTTTTCATTTGATGAATGTTTTTATTTCATCGAAACATTCTCACCTCTAATCTCGAATATCGACTAAAAATTCTCTAAATACCGAAAAATATCGAAAATATCGGGATTCCTGCATCAGTAAACATCAAAATCGAAAATACCGGTTTTGGCAAAAGGGTCCAGTTTTGCGACCCCTATTAGGGACTACTTATTTTGAACCTTCAATTTTGGCACAGTATAATAATGGACTGTAATGGATTTTAAAACCTCATATTAAAACATATTTATCCAAACTACTTCTAGGTTCATTCTAAAACACAGTGCTGTATTTTGAGTATTAAATAATTATTTTTAATTATGAAAAATTATGTATTTGTCGTTTGCTGTTTCTTCTTGCAGAGTTCAAAAGCCGGCGATTGGTCATGGAGATCGAGATGACCGAAGTTAAGTGGCAAATTTGGCCCCATTTAGTGCTCGAGATATCCGGGTTCGGCGACATAAAAGAACCGACACAACCGATGAGAAAATGAGACAAAGAGAGAATTCGGCGGTTCCACGTCAAAAACGTCGACTTAACAGGGTTGGCGAGTTAACCAGGGTCGAATTAAGTGATTTCGACTGTACTCTAATTTGTCTAAATACATAAACTGGAGTCAAGAAATGAAACATGATGTGATAACGACCCCATTGGTGGACCTTACGGTTACACGCTGGAGATTTTTTAGAAACGGCTTTATCTCAAAGTTGGTGTCCTATGGCTTATTTCAGCTCATACCATATCAACCGTTCATAAATTGACTACCACTGGATAAGCTTGTCCTTAGTTTAAATCAAAATACAATCAATGGCGGGCAAGAATTTTAAAGGTGGGACAACCGACATCGATCTTCCTTACATAACTAATTATTTTCACTTTCATCAGTTATTCCCCTTTGTGGCGGGTCCAATCCTTTCCTATGCTCTCCTGACCGGGAAGTTAAATGTGGTAGCCTATTCAACAAATTTAATAGGGAAAAAAAATATGCCTTTGTTACCCAGAAGCAGGACACGCACCCCATTCAAACATACATATCATGTCTATTTCTCTCTATCAATAGCGCAAGATTGGAGGTGTGTGGCGTCTAAAGCAACAGTAACGCACGACTGCAAACTCATTGACCCTTGACTCTTGACCCCGCTGTATTATGGCGACGGAATGTGAACCCAAACACATCACTGGCAGTTACTGTGCACAGCGGCTTTAAAAGTGGTGTGTAAAGTGGTTGACATGGTGGCGTTTTTTGTTTTTTTGTGTGTGTGACCTGTCCGTACTAAACAAACGTATCTGGCAATGTCGTACTTACTTACTGATTGATGTAGGCCTACCCCAATTCTCAGTTGCTTATCTCCGACAGTAGTAAATCCTAGGACTTGTGGAGAGCACAGCACCCACTGTGTTTATCCATTTAAAAACAAAACAAACACACACTCAGTTCAAAACTGAACTCACATCTGGCCTGATAAAAGTACTTCGACACAACACACGTGTACGGCACTTAGACATGACGACATGTGAAACGTTGACCATACACACAGGCCGTACTCCACGTGTGCACAGAATTACGATATTTGTTGTTGTCATCAGTCGTTAGATCGGAGTTCGCCGGATCAAATTTAGTCAGTCTGTAATAGATCGGTGGGCCCCATCACAGAGTTACCGCATTAAAAAAAAAAAAAAATCAATAGATATATTGAAATACCACACACGAGATAATGAACTTAACTTAAAAGCAGATCGTAAAGTGCGAGCGTTTGATGATAAACTATAGTGTGTGGAAATGTTCACTGAAATTGGATATAATAAATTAGTCTAACACTATGTATTGATTTTCAAATTTTCGTGGTTTCAGATTTTCATGGCAAGAGAACTAAATAGAGAAGCAATGGGTGAAAAATTCACTAACCGATTCCCAGGAGATATGCTTATAATTTTAACCTAATGTTGAAGAGGAACTTCCCGATGAGACACGGAGAAACTTTACAGCCAGTGTCGAGCTGGCGACGTGTGTGACACCGGGTCCCCCCCACCCTGTTCCACCCCATGAGTTCGACATACCAGGCGCTGTTATCACTGTACCCAAAACTACGGAGACCTACTTTTAACGGCACGGATATAGTGGTTTTAGTAGGTGCTGAGTTTGATACACGACAGGTGGTGCAGGGGAAAGAACAAAACGTATTTACACAATTGCGTCCCTTTATTTGACTTTATGAAAGCCCCCAAATGAGCTTAAGGCTCCTAGAAGTGGCGGACGAGCCCACGGTGGGCCGCTGACATTTGGGCCGCCTGGACCGCTCTTTCGGTGATATTTGGGCCGCTTCTGCCGCTGATATTTAGGCCGTCTGGGCCGCACTCTCGCTGATAACTGGGCCGTTCTATCGCTGATATTTCGACCGCTCTTTCGGTGATATTTGGGCCGCTTCTACCGGTGACATTTAGGCCGCCTTAGCCGCTCTATCGCTGATATTTGGGCCGCCTGTGCCACTTCTGCTTTACAACAATACTGGCGAATTAAATCTCCCCTGACAGTTTATGACCAATAACACAACGATATGTCACAGATAAAGTTCATTCGCGACTTATATGTGGTAGAAACAGGTGGTTTTGTCAGTTGTCAGCAAACTTTCTTTGCGTAGCTCGCCATTTTATAAATTACATCGGCTAATAAAACATTTATAGGCCGGCAAATGTTAAAAAAACAATTAACAATCGGCACATACTGTATTTTATGAGAATACTCCACAATAATGAACGTGCCTATTTCTTTTTCTTCTGTTTTACAACTTAAAGCTAAAAATATTGTAAATGTTACAATTGATGAATCCAATAATTTAATTATAATATATCTTTTTTTTTTAAGGTGAACGTGGGACAATTTCATTTCTATCCTGAGACTTGAGACCCGACATCAGAACGTGAGATGTTAAAACCGTCTTTTTTTTTTTTTTCTTTAGGCAAAACTCTTACAGGTTTTAGAAATCTGTTTTCAAATCGGTTCTCTATATTTATACAAAGGCGGTGGGGGCAGTGGCGTAGCGAGGGTGTTTGGCGCCCGGGGGCAAGATTCGCGCCCGGGGACAAGATCCATTTTAAAGCGCCCCTTTTTCTTTTTTTCAACTCTCAAACCCATTATTTTCATCAAAAAAATAATCTCAAAGCACATTTTGGCGCCCCTAACTAGCTGGCGCCCGGGGACATCTCCCCCCCCTGTCCCCACCACGCTACGCCTCTGGGTGGAGGGGTGCACATGCAACCATTGCACTTGTCGGGTGCACGAACTAGATAAGGGCTTGCCCTTTTTCGAGTTTTTAAAATATACGGGGGATTGCCATTTCAGTGCACTTCATATACTTTAAATCGTATCCGGAAATTTGATCGAAAGAAATTTCGTCGACGGTAAATTGAGCGACGGTAATTTGTTCGAACGGAAATTTGGTCGAAACTTTTTTTCTGGTTTTTACATTAAAATTTCGCTTCAAATTTCTTTTTGAACACATTATTTTGTTTTACTATATAGTATAGTGCGTTCAAATAGAAAATTGACGAAAATTTTAACGTGTGAACCGAAAAAAACATTCGACCAAATTTCCGTTCGATCAAATTTCCGTGGATCAATTTACCGTCGACGAAATTTCTTTCGATCAAATTTCCGGTAACCACTTTAAATAGTTTTTTTTTCTCTTTATGTATTATCTACACATTGTATTTTTGGTTAACTTATTTATTTTATTTTATTTGTTTGCTTTGGGGGTTTGGGGGTGGGGAAGATAAAATATACGAGTGGCTGCGACCTGCCAAATTGTTAATATGTATATCGCACAATGACAACTTGCAATTACCAGGCAACCACGTTTCATCATTTTCAAAATCCAGCCACAGCAGGTCATCGAAAACTAGAAGTTTAATAACACCATTATGTGCAGGATTGGACGATTTGACTTCACTGCCATGCCTGTTAAAAGCCTCGACTTGTCAAGTACACATCCATTATCAGTCAAACTTTGGTGGACATCAACTTTGTAGCCACTCTTTAAATGTTTACCCAGTGCGAACGTTAACCATGCAAACTAGGCCAGACCTCGAAAGTAGATATTCAGAGTGAAAAATATGCAATATTAAGATACATTCTGATAATAAAGTAGACATTCTGAGGGGAAAAGATGAAAAAACTAAGTCAGATACTTAAGTAGATATCCTGAGGGAGAAACGTGCAAAACTAAAAGGATACTCATCTAGATATTCTGAAGGAGAAAGGTGGAAAACTAAGACGCAGCTACTTGAGTAGATATTATGAGAGAGAAAAATATCATTAATGAAATGAACACGTATTAAGGAAAGTATTCAAATAATGTACGCTCCGTATTGAAATTCGTGTTGGTTTGACCCCATATATATATCCGCTCACAACAGGCAATACATATTGTGGATATTGTTATAGGTATGGAAGCAGCTTGCCTTTATTACAGCAAGGTAAGCTTCGCCCCGTCCGTCCCCCCCCCTTCCCATTGATAGGTTTATTGTTCTCAGTAATGTATGTGACTGTTCAATTAGAGTTTGCCTTATCTCCTTAACGATTTTTGCAAAATAGTTTATCGTTTACCGGGCCGTGACAAGCAACATCCGTGCCCGTGACAACCAACTTATGTGCCCGTGACAACCAACATCCGTTCCCGTGACAACCAACATCAGTGCCCGTGACAACCAACATCCGTGCCCGTGACAACCAACATCTGTGCCCGTGACAACCAACATCCGTGCCCGTGACAACCAACATCTGTGCCAGTGACAACCAACATCTGTGCCCGTGACAACCAACATCTGTGCCCGTGACAACCAACATCCGTGCCCGTGACAACCCACTT
>CAXITT010000292.1:102177-182583 GCA_964033795.1 Lymnaea stagnalis
GGCCCACTCTCATTCAGACATTACCTCCTGTCCTGCCCCCCCTCCCCCCCCCCCCCCCAACTTAGGCCTACTGTCACAGCCGGATTTACATATTCCTACCTCATAGGCCAAATCATATAATTCTGCCCCAACCCCCCCCCCCCTCTTCCCCGCCCAAATGTAGATTTATAATTTAAAATGGAATAGGAATATTCAAATATTATATTTGAAACATAATTACAATCTTTATAGTCTTTACACCAGTGGCGTTGCAAGGGGGCTGCGAGGGTGCGAACCGCACCGGGTGCCACCATCTCAGGGGTGACACCAAACTGGAAAATTGCACATTTGTAGAGCAGGCACAACTTTGTCTTAACTAATTTCAGGAAATGTTAACCGATCACACGTAAATGTTCCACACCTTACCAAATTTAGTCAGTGTTTTTTTCAGACTTTTTTCCTCGGGGGGGGGGGGGGGTTTTCAGTTTTTCGGGGGGGGGGGGGGGGAGGTTTGGGGGGGGGGGGGGGGGGGAGTGCAACGGGGTAGAGGTGTAGCTAAGGGATTGCAGAGGGGGCATACGTCCCCGGGTGCTACACTAACAGGGGCACCAAAGTGGGTTTGAATGGTGTTTGGGGCTTAACCACATAATTAATAAATGAATTTTCAAAAGTAAAAGTGGTTTCCATCACGAAAATGCCCTGCTAACATCATTTTATATGTTGAACAAAAATGAAAATAATATACTTATAATAATCAACTTACGTGTAATAATAACCTTTGGTAAATGTTTCCAAGTTTTACCAGAGTCAAAAAAAAAAAATGTAAGACTTTAATAACAATGCATTAAAATCCTTTACATCAAGATCAAGGACCACAATTCTAATAATATTTCTTAAAGTATCAAACATACGCAGTCTGTTCTCTAATTACATTTCATTATAAAATCATTACTTGTAAAGTAGGGATAGGTGTTAACTATAATTTATATAATGATTTTAGCCTTTAAAAATATTTTAATTGGCATACCTATTAATGTACTCGAGTCCATGAATGTTGAGTTATATAAGACAGAAACTTAAAAATTGAGAGTTTTTTTTGTTGTTTTTTTTTAAATTAAGAATTTAACGCGAGCATACACATGATGCACATTTCATTAATTATTATATCGAAAAAGTTTGTGTTTTCTTTAAACGTGCTTCGTTTGTAACAAAGTTTCCTGAATCACAGAAGTTCAATAAAATATTTAGTCAATATTTATTAAATTCCCACCAGCTTTATATTTTTAAAATTAGAATAATAAACAAATTGCCCCATCTGTTTGCATGGATAATTTTTAAAAAATAATATTTATTCAAGATAAAAATTTTGTTTAAATTCATTTATTTACTATGTAGATATCCCCCAAAGATATATATATTTTTTTAATGAAAGCCACATACTATTTAGTAAATAACAAAAAAAAATATTTGCATAACACAACTACGTCAAGCAGAGTTGTCACTTGACTTTGCGAGACCCTTTTTTGCCACTTTTTGGTTTTGTCCTCCACCAACCTTGCATTGAAAGATGATTAATAAGGCAATTTTCACATCACATCTAAAAGCCTTAAATATCCAAGGCCTACTGCAGTTATAGGGATTGCTGAGCTCACACGATGTTTCTAAGGTTAAGTGACGCCTACATTATTTAAACTAGCATCTCTTCTGTTGCTCTCCAAGTGTAGAATGTTGCAAAACTTAATTTGAAGTATTTGCTAAAATGTATTACTTTATTTTTAATTTATAAAAAATGTACTGGGGACTGTAACGTTGTAATACACGATATTAAGCTAGGGAAAATGCATACCTGCAAGGACGCCTCAATTGGAATGTATTTAGTTCATGTTGGGCTGAAGCAAGTAAGAGATATTCCTAATAATGGCTAATCTTAGCGCTTCGCAGAGGAAAGTCTCAAATCCCCCCTCAAAATTGCCTGAAAGAAATATCAAATTTAAGTATGCACCAAAATGCATCCCCTTTTAAATATGCGC
Source organism: Lymnaea stagnalis (assembly GCA_964033795.1). Classification (NCBI taxonomy): domain Eukaryota; kingdom Metazoa; phylum Mollusca; class Gastropoda; family Lymnaeidae; genus Lymnaea; species Lymnaea stagnalis. The sequence continues at coordinate 104,187 of CAXITT010000292.1, forward strand.
GATGGTCTTCAGCACCCTCAAATTCTGCACCCTTTCCCCCACGCTGATCAATGTTGCAGTATATGTTTGAATATAAGTATGGCACTGAACGCCATAGTGTCACCCTCTGACGATTGAAAAATTCCTTCATCAGATGCTTTAGTCTAAGAAAAACATTGAATTCAGGTGTACTCCAAAGTACCTTTTGATTTGAAATAATCCAAATTTTGCTGTGGAGTGCTCCTTCCTTCAGAGTTTCCTTGACTGAGTTTTTGCTTGACTGGCATTTGGCTCCAAACCACCAACTTGAGGTTTGCTCAGCTTAGACCATTCGGTCACCTAGTCACCCAGACTTATGCCACGTTCCAATCAACGATTTAACTTCTGCATTTGTCATAAAATCCTGCCCGTCCATATAAAGACAAATTGTCATCTCGGCTGATCACCCAACCCGCCTCACCTGCAGAGGCGTAGCTACAGTTGTTGGCGCCGGGGGGGGGGGACATTGATTCACTTTCACGCCCCCCCCCCTTTTTATTTCCTCAATTATGAAAATTTTGATGCATTAAATACCATCACACACCATTTAGGCATCCCGTTATTATGGTGCATTGGGGATATCTGTCCCCCCTCTGCCCCCTTAGCTACGCCTCTTGCCACTGTCACTGCCCCCCCCCCAAAAAAATCTGAAAAATGCGCCCCCCCCCGGCATAATTCCGCCACTAGAGAAAATGTGTAGTTCTGAAATATATAGACTTGCAAGGCGTACCTTAAAAAAAATCTGAAAAATGCGCCCCCCCCCGGCATAATTCCGCCACTAGAGAAAATGTGTAGTTCTGAAATATATAGACTTGCAAGGCGTACCTTAAAAAAGCGCTCGACGGGGCCCCCTTGACAGTCAGGCTCTAGGTGGTCGCCTAGTTTGCCTATACCTAAGAACGGCTCGGACACCATGAGTTTACCGGACCAGGTGACACAAGACCTAGCCATGCCACTTCTTTGAATCACATTATGTTTTAATTGATAGGTACATTACTGCACTGCTTATGAAATCACATAACATCAACACCTACAATAACAAAACAAAACTTCTTCCCATCAAATTTCTTCGCGTCATCTTCAATACCGACCAGAATTAATTCTTCTCACGCTTGTGTCCATGGCAAGGTGTCAGTTGTTTCATCGAACTCTAGGGATCTTGTTAAATCTGCTTCAATAATTTGTCAAACACTCTGTCAATTGTTGCCTGTTTACGTCCTTCAGTCTTACGGTCATCAGTAAACTCAGCAGTATATTAAAAGTGGTAACGGCAGGCCTATATTTCGCGTGCCTACTATCAGTAGATGTGTAGAAGTCAAGTTGTAGCCAAGTGATTTTAAACCAGATAGGGTACTGTGGGCGTCATTAATCACTTGGAAGCACTAACATTGCCCCGACAAGTGGTTTACGCTGAGTGTGAGAATCAGCGAATAAGCACTTTTTGTCTGTCATTGAGCAAGACAGCGAAAAGTTGTCAGATTACTATTACTATAATTACAGTGGTCTTATAGAGCGCGTAACCCAGCTTATGGACGGGCTCACCGCGTTTCATATAAAAATATGTGGCAAAAATAAACATAACATAAAAAGCGTGTCAGATTAGTGACACGCAACGTAAATGCACCTCTCCATTTATTTTTTTTATGTATAAGCATTTGATGTAACTTTTTAAAAATAGATTTGTGTTTGGCCTTTTCAAATAACACTGCAAAACTTGGAAATATTTGGTTATTTCTTCTGTATAAGTGCCTAATAACTACTGCGCCCTAGGCCATGGCCTAGGTTGGCCCTAAGGGAAATCCAGCCCCTGCCTACCTTTTTGTAACATCAAAGAATCCATCGATATCGCCAAACAAGAGAAACTTTACTAGAAAGCCTTAGACATTTAACATAAAATCTTAAATCGGAAGTTACAAATTGAAATGAGTACAATCTCTTATATTGTGCTTGTGTGACTGCGTCCATTTCCGGATAGCGTGCAACATATAATTTCCGATAAGTGCACTAAATGATTTTTTTTTTAAAATAACGCAAATGCGTTTGGTGCGTAATATTTTCTTTTATTTTTGAAAAATGAAATGTCTAAATTTAAATATGGTGTAATAAATATTTCGTTTAAAAGAGGTTGGGGCATCAGAATATTAAAATAGTATGTATATCATGGGCGTGAACTAAAATGTGTGCTCTGACCTATCACATGGGGAAGGGTTGTAGCGGAAATTGCGATATTTTAATGTGCGTTACTTGAGTTCATGTTTTGTCAAGTAACTTGAGTAGATGGGAAGCTCCTGCATCGGCGTCGCCAATGTTTGACGAGTTATAACTAGTAGGCTACATATTATTGCAGCTACCAACAATTACTCACCCAAACTCGGGAAGTTTATCAAGTTGATGGGAATCACATGGAGCCGTGAAATGACGCTGTGGCAAATTTTTAACTTTTAAAATACGAACATGTTCAGCATCCTCTTTATGGGATTGAGTCTATCAATTTAAATTCGCTTACATGTATTAGTAGGCCTATATTTATTCCTATTTAAACTTACCATTTAAAAAATACAATAAGTTCATTAATAACAGAGTTGGAGGGTGCCGAGCTAGCATAGTTGGAAATAGTAATAATTTTGATCCCGTCCTCCACCTTCTGAAAAGCATCTGGACAGCATTGTTCTTATTACACTTGGCTTAGGTAGTTTAAATTAAATAGACCCACTTTAATGTGGATTATTTATTGAAAGAGGTAGGCTTAAGCCTTTTTTATTTTTTTTTTAAATATTGACTTTACATGTGTTTCTAGTCTACGTTTAAAACATTAAATATCTTAATTTACATTAAAAGAACACTTATGCAACTAAACAAATTTTTTATTAAATGTATAAAATTCAAATATATAATTATAATATACTGATGCCATTCTGCTCAATAATTAACATGGAAGTTTAAAAAGTAAAACAAAATATTGTTTGTTTGAAGAGGAGAGTGAGTAGTGGTTACAAAATTTAATCCAGAGATATGAAAACATCACAGAACATTTACTTGATGAGTATTCAATGATATAAAAAAAAAAATGTTAATTAATTTCAAGAACTTCAACTTTCCAAACTATAACAATGCAAATGATGGTTATATTTAAGATAAGATAGACCTATATTCCTAAACTATGTTTGGCTTGTTCACTTCCAGCTAATAACTCTTAGATCATGATAATATTTAGGGATGATACAGTTTTAATAGATTCTTAGTTGTTCTCTATTATAATGATTAAGATCATTTAAAGACTTATACAAATATATCATGCTTTTAAATTTAAGGTTAAATAGTAATTGGATTTTGATGAGTAAGTTTTTTTTTATTTAGTTTAGTGATGCACTAAAAAAAATGTCCATCAATGGTTTCGCATGACTGTTGATCCACAATATTTTTAAACTGCTGTCATGAGAAAGGTAGAGAAACTATTCAAATTTAAAAAAAACTCCAAAGCTAAGCTAAAAGTCAAAGTAATTTTTTTCTTCATAATAAAGCAAAATTTAGTACAGCAATAAGATCCTTATTTAAGATCTTCAATGATTACTTTTAAGAGGAAGAACTAAAAAAAATTTTTTGACTTTTGGAATTTTGAAGAATAAAAGCTTTTACCAGAACCCATTACATTTGAAAAGATGTCGCTCAATACTGTAAATTATGCAATTAAAATCCAGTGTTTTCCTGTTTCATTTGCCACAGAAAACATGTGTTTTGCAGCATCACATATCCCAAAACATTCAACTTCAAAGGTGTAAATGGTTAAACTTTTAATTTATTATTTTCCTATTATCAGTAAAAGTCAAATATTAATTCATTGTTTAGTGGCACGTTTTGTTTTCAATGGACATGTCCTCTGTGCTTGTCTAACTGCCTTAGTAAATCTGCTACTACCAACAGCAATCACTGAGCTACGTTCCAGTTTGATGACAGGATCAGCCTCTTTTACTTGCTTACTCAGAAGGAAAAGGACTTTTTGATCTAAAGAGATAGAATGACAAACATTGAAATCAAAAGTGTGATCATAACCAACTTCTAACAGGCTGTAGGCCTACTGAGGATGGTTCAGTCCAGTTGTGGCAAAACCAACTGTTTATTTTTCACTATTCTACTGAACAGGTTATTAAAAATGTCAAAATAATAAAAACAATGTTTAAAAAAATCCAAAATAGAAAGAAATAGACAATTTTATAAATTTAATAGTTTAAACTTAAAATTGAAGTTTTCAATCTCTTGGTAATTATTATGACACAATTAGAGTGTGGAAATAGTATCCATTGCCTGGTCTAGTGAAAGCAATCGATTCACAGACAAGAACCAAACCAGTTTTTGCTTGATTGGCAGCACACCACTGTCTTCTACTAACCTAATTGAGGATAAAATAACTGTGATACACACTAATAACATTTGTTGCTTAACTTACTTTCACTTGGATTTTGCACCAGTGCACACTTGCAACCTGAAGGGATGATAAAATCTGCAAAAATGTTGATTTTCTTTACTATGTTAGATGGGCGCAAATCCTGAAGAAGCTTAATGGGTTTCTTAGCACCTGTTTTAGCCATAGCTTTGTAAGCTGAAATAAACAAAATAAAAATATTTTTCAGCAAAATTTCTTAAATAGGGCCTACATTACATTTCTTTTCTTTTAAGTTAAATTTGCCACAGTTTTGCTTTATGCAAGCTTTTAATAATTTCATCAAAATGTTTTTTATTTTTAGGCTATGTAATTGGGTTGGGCATTAGTCTTTAATGCTGTGAAATAAGACACACAAAGAAAATTAAAGAGCATTTAATAAAAGAGATATTTAATTTCTAAAAAATTTGATTTTAAACAAAACAAATACAAAAATTAAAATCTTTGTGCTAAATCTACCTGCAGAAGAATTGCAAACCATATCTTTGAAATTCTCAGGCACTGATGAAATTCGAATGCAAATTGGGCATATGTCACCTTCAGCCTGTGACTGCAAAAAATCTATACCTATAAGATTCTTTCAAGGTAGGCTTTTTTAAATGAACCAATATGAATATTTATATAATTATAGTTGAAAATAATGCATAAGATAATATATTTGTTACAACTTTGAGCCATGAAGAGATGGCTTTCACATCAAATAGTTTTATCAAGTGATAAATTAAAGTTCTTGAGATCAAAACTGAAATAAATATATTATTCTAAAAAATCAAATGATGCTCTTTTATAGATGTCAAAACTACTGTTAGAATCCATTTCAAATATGTATCTTAACTTCACTTTTCAATGAATATTTTTTATTTTAAAGAACATAAAGGTATTCAACTTACAGAAAATCTTGGCAATTCTGCACTCACATCTGTTGTAAATAAAATTGTTAAATACATGAAAAAGTGTTTTCAAAAAATTAAAATAGTATAATTTTAAAAGAAATATTTGAAAGTTACAGTGCATTAGTACAGCTGAGATCACAAGATATTTTTTAAAAATATAATTGGTCACAAGTAAGTCTATAATTATAGCTAACCAATCCTCGTCTGAGTTTCCATTGGTGCTTGTGGGTCAGAAGTTTCAGGCTTCTTTCTAGGAATTTCAAGTTTTGTGCCACAAATGGTTTTCAGTTCATAAGACTGAACATGTGATATATCTGAAAGAAACAATCATTAAAATGGACATATAATTTAAACAACAATTTTAATTAATAGAAATGTTGCAGTGCTTCTTAAGGTATTATGTATTTTTATAAAGTTGGGCAAATATGGTTTTGGTTAGTGCTTCTGAGGTTTTATCACACTGGTTTTGGAAGGAAAAAAAATGTAAGTTCATAAAACTTAAAAACAAATTAAAAAAATATTTTCAGGCATGATTTGCAACATACAAATGGTTTTGAATATAACTTTACAATGATGTGTATTAATTATTATTATTTTTTACATATTTTTTTTAAATTTTGGGTGAAGGGGTTGCTGCATGGTGGCCTAATTATTTTAAACTAGGTAGAACTAGTGTGAACTGAAATGACATACCAATGAGTCACATGATTTGGATACAAACAGAGTTTTAACAAATTAGAAGGGATATTTTACTAGCTAAGAACAGGACCATTAGTATAATAAAGTATTATTATATATTTTGTGTTTGATGCTCCTCATTGAAAGAATTTATTTTCTTTAAATAATTGAATGATGTGTGGCAAACATTTAGCAGTTAGTTGTAGGGTGTCAAAAGACTGTTTTTTTAAAAAAAAATGAAGTCATATATTCATATGGAATAATATTATTTATTATATTATAACTTTGTATTAATATCACCTAGTATCTAGTTTTGATTTGAATTTAAATACATTTTTGAAATCATTAGATTCTTGTTTTAATGTTTCTCTACCTGTTTCATAATAATAGAATACTTTGACATCTGCAGCCTTTGGACTAGACACAGCCAATTCTTTGTCTTGCTCAACATCTATTGAAAATTCTTTAGCTCTTTTGCTTAACTTAAGAAAACAATCACAAATAAATTAATCTTTTTTAAATAGTGAAACAAATAATTCAAACAGTTTGGAAACTTTATTTGTTAAATTTAATAAATTCAGATGACAGGCTACTATTAATTTTTATTCATAATTCAACATATTGCTTCAAAACCATTCAATACCTCATCAAAATAGAATGAAATGATGCCTTCTTCCTCATCATGTTCAATCTTTTTCATTCCCAACTTTGGGAAAAGGGATTCCAGCTAAAATAAATGAAAAAACAAATAGAAATATTTATAAGAATTTCTATGAGAAAAAAAAATCCTCATATTTGGTTTATTATTTAGGATTTAAAAGTTGATTTTTTCTTTAAATACAAAGCACAGCCTACCTTAGTCAAAGACTGCTCAATTGGAGACCAACTTGTAACCAGCTTCAAAGTCACAAGAGCCATACCGACAGGTGTCTTTTGATTGCCTTTAGATCTACACAGTTATTTTAATGAACAAAATTATACATTTAAAAAAATATATTTTTGTTACATTTACAAAAGAATGATAACTAAAAATCATTTCAAAAAATTACACACTATGAGTATACTTTCAGAATTTGATCATATATTTCCTAAAAAACTGATCCACTTAGATATTGTATTTATTCATCCAACATTAATTACTTTTCATAAACATCATTTTTAACAAATAAAAATCACTACTTTTGATAATGAGATCAACTTTTTTTCTTTGGACAAATTATTTGCATTTAAGATCATAAAAAAAATCAAACATTGATATGCTAAAATGTTATATATATTATGTTGCATTGTGAATTAAGTTTATTTTTAAGCACAAGTACTTACCCTACACTAATCACTATTGTACGGCGATCACATCGGTCTATATCTGGTTCATATAATTTAGGAGTAATTTTCAAGTGAAAATTAGATTTTCCATCTGCAGCTAGATCTTTTGCTAATTTATTGTAGTTGACGTTTAACTGTAACAAATCAGACAGTTTTAAAAGAAAATTATTTCAATAGTTATCATAAGAAATACCTACACTATTTAATATTTGAGACAGTTAATTGAAGATTTCATGACGTGTTACCTTGCAGTGAATATTAACATTTATTTTTTATATTATATTTAGTTTGATTGTTTAACAAATTTTAAAAAAATTCTTCATCAATAGACCTATAACTACCTGAACTAGTGCACAGCCTTCACCTCTGGCAACAATGACAAGTGTGTTAGGCAAAACAGAAATTGGAGTACTTTGTAGCAGAAGTGTTGTCTTTTCTTTCTGTGAAATGCTAAACACCTGAGATAATTTTTCACCAGCTACTGAAACTTTCAGCTCTTGTTTTCCTTTAGTGAAAGATAAACTGGCAAACTCAGATAGAGCATTGAGACCAATAACAGTGTCCTGTAAAAATAAATGATATATGTCACATAAAATAGTGCACATTAAGAAAAGTTAGATTTGGATATCTAAGTTCTTTGGTTATTTAGACTAAAAGTCAAGGGTATTTCTTAATGGAAACATAACAACTCTTAATTGAATTTGTATGCTGGTTTTTGCTCATCAATTCTTTGCTTTTGTGTAAGACTACAAAACATAATTTCATTTTTAATGTTTTATTTTTTAAATAAATGTATTATTAATTACTGCCTAATATTACTAAAAATAAACAACAGTTTTTTTATTTTAAAATCCTGTCAAACTTAATAAGAGCCTAACATTATAAAAAAGAAAATTTAGGACCTGAGTTGAGGAAAATCCACCAAATGCATTTCTTTGTTTGGAGAGCCACATGGCAACATCATGGGTATGCTCAATAGCACGAGGCCCATAGTGTGTAACATAGGCCATCAAAGCATAAGATGTCATTTCTACTTCAGCAGATGGAGCAGCATACAAATGCCATGAGTCAACAGGTCTTGCTTTGGGCTCTTCTCTAGACCAGTACTTTTGAGAACCTTCAATTGAAATAGTTATGAATTTGTTTTTGCTCAACAAATGAAACTGAATTTTTTTTTAAATATAATAAATTCCAAACTGTTATAATAGGTTGTGAAGTGGAAGCATGCCACAAGTAGGTTACAAGGCAGCCCAAATTAATGTTAAATATGATTAGTTTATAGATATTATGTGAAATGGTAATAAACTTTATTTCAATAAAATTGTATGGCAGTTTTAACAATATCTATTTGCCTGGTTGGTTTATAGGGTTCTTGTTTGAATTATATAGAAAAACATTAAATTCTTTAGCGTCCTAATTGAAAGATACTTTTTAAATTTACAAAAAGCCAAACAATAATTTAAAGCAACGCATTTTCTTAACTTATGCTGCCAAATAACCATTTGAATTTTAATTATCTCTTTTGCGAATGATATTTAAAAAAATAAAATTAAAGGATTTTTAAAAAATTATCTGGGGAAAAAGATAAGATTCACAACAGTAATCAGTAATAGATGACAGAAAGTAAATTGGTTTACCATCTTTTTTAGCTTTTGCTTCCAATTCTCTTATTATTTTAATGGTAGCTGGGCTATTCGACTTGTAAAGAGCATTAGCATAAGCTACTAAGGACATAACATAAGGGTCCATCTTGTTTTTCTCTTTCTCTATGTTTTTACTTAGGCAGTCCATAGCACCAACAATAGCAGGATCCTGGAAAATGTAAATATTAATTTTTATCAATTAGAATGTAATGTTGATTATGCTCCATAATGAGACCAAGTTCAAGAGTACTAAAATTTTGTTTTAGATGGTGACAAAGAAATATAAATTTAGCACTTACTGTATCATTCAGCCCAGCCGTGAGCAGAGCAATAGCCACATAAGATGTAAGTGCAGTGAAGGATTCCCCTTTCTTCTTTTCATTCCCCATTCCTCCCATCATATAAGAACTGAAGACCTTTCCTGTCTCTCTGAAACATCCAGTCTCCAGTTGACTCCGTTGAAGGAAGCGTAGGCTCATTTTTATATCATTTGGATCAATGTAGATATAAGGTTTGGCTTGGGCATAGGATTTAATAACAAAAGCAGTCAACCAAACACTTCCTTCTGGATCATTTTGTCCAAATGCACTGTAAGAACCATCATTATGTCGATATGTCAACTCTTTTTGGTAACCTGGAACAAAATGCGTTGCTACTAATTACTTTTTAAAAATAAATTATCTGACACCTCTATATTATTCATTACATAAAAGGATAGGCCAATAATAGTTATAATTAATAACCATGGTTTAACTGGGTACAGTTCTTTTAGAAATAGGCCTACAAACAGTCCTACATCCTATCTGCCAGCCTTTAAACAATAGGCCTACAGACAGTCCTAAAGAGAGTCCTACACCTTATCCTTGGCTCCTTATTGATTAATCTTATTGCTCCCCCCCCCCCCCCCTCCTTAAGAATATTTTCTTTGCATTACCTCACTCAGTACCATTAAAATAAAACATATGGAGTTGGGGAAGAGCAGTTTAAAAAAAAAGGAGGACTCACACAGGACTCACCAGAAGTAAATTATAGAAAAGAGATGGTTTTTATTAAGACTTTTTCTCTTTTCAGATGCATACACTGATTTTTAGCTTTTGATAATCGTTAAAATCATGTGTGGGAGATGTATCTTAGCAACTTAAAAATTATATTTTTGTATCCACACACATAAGACATCTGTTTTGCTGTTTGACCTACCTATCTCCAAATGCTTGATAGCTTTATCCTTGAGCTCCTCTGTAATTCTGCCAGTATTTGTGAGATATTTGAGTACAAAAATGTTAGGGACAAACCCTACCATATTTTGTTCACCACAGCCAGTTGGCATTCTCACAAGATGGTCAAGGTTGGTCAAAGCAGGCCCCATAATGTCACCTACATTTTGGAAACACTTTATTTATTTAATTATATTAGAAAATTAATTATCTTTAACATCTTTATGTGTCACTTATGTCAGATATCCTAAATCGATTTTTCTCTGTCCTGAAGAATTATAAACATTTGTTTTATCTAAAAAATAAATTTAAAAAAAAAAAATGTTTCTCATTGAAGAGATGCACTGACCAATGACAGTAACTTGTCCTCTTGAAGAGTCTCTAACAATTTCAGCATCTTCTGGCATTGGAAGAATAATGTCTTCTTGTTTTTCTTTACCATCTGAAATTTTTTGTAATTTCATTTGAAATCAAGTTTTAAAAAAAATTAGTTTCCTACATTCCTAATTAACATTTAAATATAACAGAGCAAAATATGTTGGCTTACTTTTGGAGTTTGTAAAGGAAAAATATTTATGAAACTGTTATAATTTTATTTATGCTCAGTAACTGTGATGCACATTTAAATATTTCAAATTCACTTTGATATAATCATGTATCTAATTATAGCATAAATGTTTGGCTTTGAATTTAATTAAAGTATGGCAAATGAATTAAGAATATAAAGTATGGCAAATGAATTAAGAAACAAATTTAAGTTTAAGGTAGAACAAATTTATTAGATCAAAAATGAACATGGGGAAAAAAATTTACAAGGGACTTAAAAAAGAGGAAGTTGAAATAATGAGGACAACCACATGGTAATAAAGAATATAAATAGTTTAAAATAAAATAGTTACCCTTAGCACACATATATAATGTATGTGTAAATTGTTGTTCAACTCCCTCAGCCTGAAAACAAAGGACAGTTAAAAATAATAATAATATTTGTTTACTGATGAGGTATTTTAAACATAATACTAAGAATATTATTTATTTTTTATGAACCTCTAAAATAATTCATTCAATAATAACTTAACTTAAATGTAATATGAAAGTCATAAAATATTTTTTAGTATGAGCTAAACAATATTTAGAACACTTCTATTTACCTTGACAAACATCTGACGCTTGACTGTGTCTGACACCCCAACATACCTAGTGTCTACTTCAATACTATTATCACAAAGACCAGGAATTATTTCAGCCTAAAAATGTTAGATTGCATATAATTATTTCAAATCCCACTATAAAAATATTGTCAATTTATTTTGTGCATGCTGGACTGTGGTGATTAATAAATTGGTGGTGGTCTCACATTTATATCAATTAATTGTTTAATAAATGATTTTATTTTTCATCCCATTGTGTTATTATTCTCCTTAGGGATTCATGCAAACCATTATTCTAAATAATGATTTTTTAGGGGTAAGTTAGAGGGCCTAATGGATCAGTTTGTGGATCAAGGGGTTAGAGCCCAAAAAAGTTTGTTAACGTAACAAGTTTTGTGGAGAGTTATTTGTCTTATTGTAAAAAGTGATGTTTTTTTTAAATTTATCTTAGGCAGATTTATAGTTTATGTATAAAATTGAAAGTTTAAAGTTAAAATTTTGATAGCTAGCAAAGTAAATGGTAGAACTTTCTATTGTGCATACCTTTGCAGTTATTGGTAATTGTCCTATCTGTTTTGGTGTTACATAAAACCTTGCAGTGTGTGACTTTCCACCACAAAGACACAGTGGTTCTTTGTTTGCTTTGCTGTTGTGCACTTCAAAATTTTTTCCCATATCAAGTTCAAGTTGAATCTGAAATGATGTATGCAGTATTTAAGAATTATAATGTATCAAACTATTTTTTTGTGTAACCATTGCAGAATTGTACAGACTTGAGATGACTTTGTAATGTTTATAGACTGATGGCAAACTAATTTCCTAGGACAGCACAAAGATGGATATCCCAGGAAAAATAAAACCATGGAAGACCCAAAGAGATCTGCTGCAGTACAATAGAGTATGATCTATAGAAACTTGACCTTGCCAACAGCTCACACAGCAATTATACCTTTATTTTTCAAACTAAACTAAATTATAAAATTCCATATGTTAAAATGAAAAATCATAAGCCATTTCAGAACACACAAAAAATGTAAAAAAAAATAAATTAACGGCCTATTATTTCTTGAACAAAAGTGTGCCTAATTATCACTTGTAATTATTTAAGAAAAGAAAACAGCCTGATAAAAATTTTGAAGGTGTGTTAATGCTATAACACTGATTGAATTTACCTTTAGAAATAATTACCCTATAGTAATACTTTGACAATATTATATTGTTTAAGTTATAGGAATTTTGCACTCACATGTAAACATTTTTCTAAATAATTGTTGACAGTAAACAAAATGGGAAGCCTCTCTCCTCGCACAGCAGCATATGGAAGATGAAGTGACAAAAAGAATGGCTGGAAAGTGGTTACTGACACAACATTGGAAAGTCCAAAGCCTTTCCTCTCATCAACACACAAAGCATTGCCAACCCAGTTTGTGATTGTGTGAGGAGTTGTCTCACTAATGTTAGACTGGCCTGTCTCACTGATAAAGACATAATGTACTAATAATTTTGGTTCAAAAAAGAGATCCATAATAAGATTTTGATTTTATAAGTAACAAAAACTCCTTTTTGTGTTTTAAATATTATAATTATGGATAAATTTTGAGTTAAAAAAAATAATTAATTTATATAATCTATAAATTGAAACATGAAAGGCGAGGAGATTAATAAAAAAATGCTTAGAATTAAAATTATTTTAAAAATAAAATTAACATTTTGTTTTTAAATTTTTGAAACAATTTAAGACAGAAGGATAATAAACCTATAATAAGAAACATAATTAATCCTTAAATAATTAAAAATAAAACAAAATAACTAAATAGAATTATTTTGTTATTTTACTTCTTAACCATAAATAATTTCATTGTATATAAGTAACAAATTTTTAACCAACAAAGTTTTGAAGACATGCAGATGCAGCAGCAAAGTTTATAAAACAGAGTAGAAAATAAGCAAAAGCAAAGGGAAATTAATGGGAAATTACTAACAGGAGATGGCATGGTTACCCGTAATAATATTTCTTTAATATTGCATGAACGTAGCTTAAATTTACTAAAATTATTTCAAAAACCTACCCAATAATATGTAATTCCCATAGCCATGTTTCTGGAAAATTTGTGCGTGCCAAATTTCTGTTCATTCCTTTGTTGTGGGGTAATTCAGGTATTCCAAAAATTGGAACTGGAGATTCTCCTGTAAGCAAGATTGTATCACCTGATTCTTCAAAGGATCTTCCAAACCCTCTGCCTAGAAGAGAACCCCAGAATAAGGAGACAACAAGAAGGAAAAAGAAGTAAAGCAGTTAGAATTACAGTTTCATGCTGGAAGAAACTAATAACTGGGTTAGAAAGACAGTAGAAACTAATAAATGGGTTAGAAAGACAGTAGAAACTAATAGCTGGGTTAGAAAGACAGTAGATTAGCACAAGATCAAGTAGAATAAAAATAGAGGGGAAAACTCATGTAAACTCAAATTTTAAAAATATTAATGTGGTAATTCATTCTGTTAACTGCAACAGTATGTATGACTGACGATTATTCTTGTATGTATTGATTGAAATTTAGACCTGATTGTCCAGTGTTGGTGTATCACTGCATGTGATGAGTTGTTTTCATAAATTTTTATGTTTAAACTTAAATGTGCTAATATTGGTTGGAGACCTGGAGTGAATGATCAAGTGATGTGGTGTATAAACATAAATAGAATCCAGAATGTTGTTACACAGACTTGAGATGCTATCTCATTCTAACTATTACATATTCTATTACATTAACAGCTTAGTGGAAATGAAAAGAAAGTACTGGTAGCTTTAGCTACAGATCTTTCTTATATAATAATATATAAACAAATAAGTATAAAGAAGTAGTGATAGATTCATACAGGTTAAATCAGTTTGTAATGTTGGTCAGCATTTCAACTTTCTTTATCAAAATTAGTAATGGAAATGAACAATATTAAGCAGAGTTCTACTTTAGATCTTGTATGAATCTTTTAGAAAAGGAAAAATATTTCATGCTGCAAGAGGAGCATAATTAAAAGATTAAATTTTTTCCAAACAGATAATGCAATTTAGTTGGCAATAGTGTATGGCGGCCTACACATACCCTACAATAACAAAATCCCAGAGCCATGTTTCTGGAAAATTGCTACGAACCAGTGAATTAATTTTCAGGGTGTTCTCAACTGGGGCATTTACATCAGGTACAGTTCTTGCAAAAGTGAATACAGATGCTAAAATTAAAATTATTTTTTAATTATTATTTCTGCAGTTAGCTGTCTATATAAATTAAGTGCAGTAACTGATGATTTAATGAAATTCTGATAACATTTTTAAGTTCAGCATGATGTTCTGAATTCAATAGTAAGATTTAAGTTTTAATATGTATCTAAGGCGATTTATGTGAAAAAAAAAAAGTTTTTTATTATTCAACATGAAAAATTCTTTTGAAATTTAAAGTTATGGAATTTGTTCAAAAAAATTTAATATAATTAATCCATTATACTCTTATTTATTAAAAAAAATCTCATTTGTTTCTAATTGTTGTTTATTTTGGAGTCAGACTTTGTATGATATTAAAATTTTAATATCATTAATTTACATTTTCTAAGTAATTTTATTTACCGAATCCCTATCTACTGCAAGTTAAGCAGACTGATTTCAATTTTAAACTCATCTCTTTAATCATAACTTTGTTCAAGTAAATTTTATTAACTATTAACATAATCATTTAAAAAGATTAGGCATACTTTTGTTAGGAGTCACCTGAGTTAATGGGGCAAAACATATTTAATGTGGGCGCTCTGGATTTTCTGTTAATTTATGTGATTGTTCTTAAAAAGTATAATTAATGAAATAAATCTTCTTCATTTAGGGTTACGTCTTTTGGAAGGAAAAAAAATGATATAAATAATTATCTTACCACCCTCACTATAAAATACAGGATGACTGCGCCCACATGGCCTAGTTTCCAACTGTAAATTTGTTAACACTGTGAATCCAGATGACTGAATAAGATAAAAAGAAAAAAAAGGCTTTTCTTATATAATTCATAAATGC
Source organism: Lymnaea stagnalis (assembly GCA_964033795.1). NCBI lineage: Eukaryota > Metazoa > Mollusca > Gastropoda > Lymnaeidae > Lymnaea > Lymnaea stagnalis. The sequence goes on from CAXITT010000292.1 coordinate 119,600, forward strand.
TTAATTACTTTATATTAATCATTTAAAGAGCTGTTTTACTACCTTGTATAGAAATTTTTAAAATTTAAATATCTCTGTAATTTAAAACCATTGAAAGCTTATGTAAAAAATTTTGATTTGTGATTTTAACAAAAAAAACAGCTGAATGTAGGACTTTATAAAGCTTGAATGTAACTTGTGCTCATACTAAAATGACACAGTGCTTATTAACATTTATATTTTTATTATTACCACAAAAGCTTGAATGGCATCAACATAAGGAGAGCTGTAGTGCCAGAATGAAAAATTCTCATCTTGGTTTTCATTGGCTTAAATAGAAGTGTAAATATATTATTTTTATTTAAGTAATGAACATAAAAATAAATAAACTAAGTGGTCTTTTTCCTCTCAAAAATACACAACAGAAAATGAAGATGTGTAACGATGGCATTTAACCTTATTACAATTAGAAGAAACTAAAGAATTTTAAAGAAAACTTGTTACAAGCATTTCAAAAATTAAATACCTTCAATTTTTTTCATCCGCTTTTCACAATAAGAATTGTCATAATAATAATCTGACGTCACAACATTGAACTCTTCAATCTTCTGAAATATCTATTAAAAAATATATTTATTTTTGAGGAGATAGACTGAAAACATTAGTTGCTTTTGAAAAAAGAAGTAAAAGTGCAATTTCTAGATGTATTATTAAAATAAGAAGTAATAAAGATACTGGGGGTGATCTTACCAAATCTGGTGTAATTTGATGATTGCCACCTAAAATATTGACACTCTTGTCCACAATGCCAACACCACACACTGATCCAGCTTCAGCTTTTAGATTGATGTTAATTTTGTTACCTGGCAGAACTAACGTCTCACTAAAAGCCATTTTAACCTTTAAAGATAATGTATAATTACAATATTATTTAAGAATCCATTTATGCAAATGTATATGGTCTACCTATTTACTATAAATTCTTTAATATTAAGCTGCATATGGCTTTAAAACAAGTCACATATATTTAAAAACGCAACTCTCAAAGAATAACAAAATGTATTTCTAAATCTAGATGTCCAAAGCTTTTTTTGTTTTTTAATGGATTGTTAATAGACTTTTTGGATAACTATTTTATCATTTATAATTTCATTACCGTGTTATCAAAACAAGGATCCACCAAAAATTGCATACTGTCAGCCACCACCTCACCATCTGGCATGACATGATAGATCAACAGAGTAAAACTTGGTGACATGTCTGTTGTAATGGGTAAATCTAAGAAGATGCTGGACACTTTGTTAGACAAGAATTTTGGTCTGATGATGTCTTCTTGGAAATCAGGGGTTGTGTATGGGTTATGATCTGAAAATTTAGACATAACATAATATATTTTATTTAAATTTTAAGTTACCAGTTTAAAAAAAAAATTGACTCAATGCATTTCTTTTAACATAAATGGTCAAAGGGATAAATAAAACAAGGTAAATGCAGGGGCATAGGAGTGAGAGAGCATCATTTTTTAAATGTATATAAATGGGGCAGCATTATTGGCCATTACCATAGTTTTAATCATGGAAGACAAAGGACTTGGCCTACCTTGGGTAGCACTTAGACTAGCTATGTGACTGTAGTAAATGTAAATGATGTATTTGTTTTATATACATACCAATAGGATATGAGAAACGGCTCCTAAAATTTTGTGGATCCATTATCTGCTGAGTGATTGTGTCCAGATCTTCACTAGAGTTTAAGGGTTTTTCCGCAACATCGGTAATACCCTCCTTGTTCTCGGTGTTGACCACATCTGGGAATACTTCCGCCCTTTTGGTATCTTCAGGAGGTGGTGTAAAGAATTCCTGCTTGAGGCATGTTTCTGAAGCTGGGTTATTAACAATAACTGAATTAACAGTCTTCCCATTGTAATTGACTATACCAGAGCTTATGACGTTTCCACGAGCCATCACCTATCCGAAAAATATATAAATTGATAGTCTGTTTCAAAAATATATATGTAGTTTTAAAAATTATTTATGAATTCCTAAAAGGCATATGCTTAGAAGCAAGAGGATGCATAAATACCATTTATCTTTTTAAAAATCTCACTGCAGTCCTTCAGTCAACAGCTAAATATCAAATCTTAAAAATAGCAAAGAAAAATAATAAGATGTTCTTTTTTTAAGTGCATTATTTTGGAATGTTTATGAAAATTGAAAAGATAAAGCCAATCCTTTTAAAATTAAACAGTACCACCAATCATCTAACAACACAATTGCCAGTGTAAATATAATTATTATAAACTTACACTTACAAATATTTATTCCACAATAATTATTTTTTAGAGTGAAAACATTTTATAAAAATATGAGTTTAACCACTCAGCCTGGCTTTTCAAATGAATAAATTTAAAGGAAAAGAAAAGTAAATGGGGGAAAAAATAATTTTGATACAACCTAAACAATTTATTTGACCTCATTAAAATTACCTGATAGTTAAACTGTAGAGTCGTGTCATCTCTGGTGGTAAATGGAATGTTCAGCTTCAGACTGGACCCACACTTTTGACGGGAGTCATTCCTTGGTATTTGCAAATAACTAAGAGATGGCGAAAACCATTGCTTGATTTGTCTATAGTCACGCATGTATTGACGGCTGCCTCTGTACTTTAACACTTCAGCCTGTTGTTAAAAATATTGATTGATTATAAGAAGTCTGTAGAGTGATCATATGTTCTTAATATATTAATATACTGAATTTCTACTTAACAGACAAAAATTACTCATCAAAAATGACCCTGGGAAAAAATGTAGTAAACTATTAAAGGGAACACAATGGCATATTCTTAAAATGCAGTAGTGTTAAAAAAAAGTTGTCTTTCTTGATAAAAATTAATGTGTTAGTCTTTAAGTTTGAGAAAACTTTTAAATAGGAAACAACTGTACATTCTGAAAATAAATCATTGTTTCAATAACTGTCTCTTTAGTATTATTTCTTGACAGATCTACAAATAACATTATGTTCTTTGAAACTTTCAATTACTTTGATGATATCGATAAAGATTAGTATCAAACCCACAAAACAAAAGAGTAATTTTTTTCAATCATAATTTATCATTAAAAATAAAACAAATGTCTATATTTTAAAATTAAAATTGTTATTTATATTCTTATTGTGACTCAAGATTAATTATAGCACTTTTAAGCTAATATGTCGACAACTCATAATTACATCAAGGCTTATTGATGTTGTGTTCTCTGTAAATCCTCCACACAAGGCATACATGATGGTTCCTGAACTATCAGTCACAAATTCTTGGGAGAATCTTAGATTATTCTTATAATCATCTGCAGTGATGCGAACTGATTCTCCAACTGCTGGAGTCTCATCTGGTTTAGTAACAATTGCCTAGAAGAATTAATACAATCTTTTAAATTAGACAATGTGTACATAAACAATACTGATGCTATTTGGGAATGTGCTGAGTCAAATCTAAGGCATAAATAACTCATTTGAAATAACATAATATTTTTATTTCTTCAGAAACAGATTTTTTAATCCCATTTATTTAGAAGAGGTATAATAAATCTATCAGCTTATTAGTGCAAGAAATTCATGTGGTTTAATGTTATATAATTATCACAAAAAGCTTTTTAAAAATAATAGTGGCAAAAAATTACATATGTTATTATATTATATTGGGCTATATTTTTCTTTTTTGGTTTCAATGTCAAAATTCTTGAGTCCAAATAACTCTGCACTGCCTTGGGCCTTTTTCTTAATAAAGAGAACAATTTTTTTATTTTGATAGGATTTTCTTCTTATTCTATATTTTAAGGGCCCATGATCAATGTATTGATATTTCGGGTTCCTATATTTATTCTCTTTTTTAGTATTTTCTAACTATTCAAAGAGTTAATGCATATATTTAATCTAGAACAACAAACTTTTTTCCCTTTTTCATTTTAATACAATTAATAGATTTACACCTTTACTGTTTTACCTCTTTGAAGTGACATAAAAATAATCTAATTGAAAAGAATGGAACTAAATAATTTACTTTTCTTTGTAAAATTTTTTGTTGAGAACTAGTGTTACATTTTTTTTACCATATTTTGAGCCCTGATTAAAACTAATACATTTAACACGAATTAATTTAAGCTAATTTTCCCTCAACTTTTAAGCCTGTTTTATGTAAGAGTAGCACCTTAGGAATTTTAATAAAGCATTTTACCATGAAAATACTTAACCTAACATGATTACAACACATATGGGTGTGAAAGGGATTGATTATTTTAGGAATTTGTTAAGGTGGGGATAAAATGGGATCAGTTTGAGAGTTCATGACTGTTTAGTAAGCCAATTTTATATAAAGGAAATGCTTGCATTTTTTTATGTCTGACTGATTGGATATCCCATAGTGTTGAAATGAGTTGCCTGATTCCATTACTTATTCTAGTTACCTTAAATGAAATTTCCATATTACTTACTTTTCCATAAAATGGAAGACCAGGTTTAAAGTATCCATTTGTAAAGTCTTTCAGTTCAATTTTTAATGGCTGGTAGGATAAGGAAAGGCCCTCGTGGGTCTTGTTTACTACTGCTCCTGTGCCTTGCTCTGTTACAGATGCTTGGATTTTCAAACGTCCATAGTAGCTATTACTTAATCCAGCTATTGCTGTGGCAGGCACAGAGAATTCATAACAGCCAGAAATCTTAAGTAGGAGAACACATTGGTTAGGATAATAAATAATACTTTGAATTTCAAATTGATTTTCTATTGTTGCTAATTTGGAGGAAAGAGAACTGAAAAATAAAGGAAAGCTAAAGACACCTGAATGTAGTTACTTTCAATGTTAATTTTCTGCTAACAGCTGTTGTTATACTATACTATTTCTATAATATTAATAAGTTATTAAGAGATATCCCTTTTGGCTAACCTCAACAGTTTGAGTTGAGCAAGGTCCATTAGGGGGGCCATAAGGAATCATCCAACACAACTCCAAGTCCAGAAACCCTGTAACTGGCTTCCCATATGTATAGCTGTAGAAATCATTTTAAAATATCTCAAATGAGGCTGAATTACATTCACTAGAACAATGGTTGTAGAAGCTTGAATTATGTGTTTGTGTGTCTATATATATATATATATATATATATAGCTATATATATATATATATATATATCTTTATTTTTTTTTATTGAGAGATATATAATCTCAAATGAGGCTGAATTACATTCACTAGAACAATGGTTGTAGAAGCTTGAATTATGTGTTTGTGTGTCTATATATATATATATATATATATATAGGCCTATATAATTATATATCTATATCAGTTTACTATTTTATTGGGAGAAATATTTAAAAATCACTCTCTCAAATAAAACAGTAGTAGCTATGGAATTGAAGAATTGATTGAGCTTACTTGGCACAAACCTTTCCCTCAATATTCTCATCAGTATGAAGCAGGTAGGCTGGGGGAAATACAACCACTTCAAAGCGAGGGAGCACTTTGGAATAAAGGAATAAAGAAACAATATGTAAAAAATAAATATCTTAATTTTTATGGGGAATGAATACAAATGTTTGAATTCATTTAGTAGATTTAGTGTATGAACAAACAAAAATTAAATGGTATTTAAATTTAAATCAAATTTTAGCTCAAATACATTTTAAATAACAGCTATAAAGTATCAATACCAGTAATACCAGGTAATATATATAGACATAGAGAATTATATAGTAAAAATATCTTACCATATTCTTTTACTTCAAATGATGCAACAGAAATTTCATTATTTTGTTCATCTGACTCGTCAACCACAACTTCAATATTCCATTGGCCCAGCTTTGCTTCTGCAACCAGCTGAAACTCAAAACTGCCTATTCCTGTTATTATAGCAAAATAAAATGATCATTTTATTTTGAACAGTATTTAGTTTCTTTAATTAAAATTTATGAGAATGTGACGAGGCAAAAATTTAATTTCATTATAAGGTAAATCAGACTGTTTTAATTCAAATTTGAATTTTAAAAAGTTTGATTTACCGTTTCTGATTGGCTTTGCCACAGCCTGTGGCTTATGGTAGTTTATTATAATAAAGAGCTATTTTGTAGTAAACTACCAATAGCTTCTAGTGAGCTAATGGTACTCCACTACCAGTAGCTTCTAAGCGGTTATTGCTAGTTTACTATAAAAAAAACCTACCAATTGGTGATATATTGATGCAGCGCAATAATTATTGGTAGTCACAATTTATTTTTGATTACAACACTGAAATCACTCTCAAGTAGGCCTATGTACCTTGCCACAAAAAAAAAAAAATATGTGCCAACAAAATTTATTGTTTGTATTTAGTCTCATAAATTCACTCCAATCGGATTTTCAAGACATAATACACTCATTTTTTTTTCTTTGTATATATTTTATTTTATTTATTTATCTCTGCTTATGTTTTCATCAAAATTATAAGCATTTTAAAACACTGATTCTCCATAGCACTTTTAAAAAATTAGTGATTTCTAGACATTAAATTGATTAATTTGGGTTATGTTTGCACAATATACCCAATGAAAGTTTTTAATTGTACTTAAAAATATATTGATACCGTTATAAGTTGATGAGGGCTCATTTATGTAAATAACACTCGGTAGACATTTCTTCCAACAACAGAAAATCAAAAGCAGGGTAAGGGGGTGTGGGGTGGTGTTGGTTCATTTCACCATCTTTCTAAACAATGATTGGCCTAAGCTTATTTTAATTTTTATCATCGTTAAGCCTAATCACGAAATAATACAGTTTCATTTAGGCCTAACTAAAGTAACAATATTTTGTTTTTAATATGAACTCATTGTATGCAGTAAAACTTCTTATTTTCTAATTATTTAGGGCTGTATTTTAATTAATAATTTTAATCATAATAGTTAGCACATACAAAATGTTTAGAGCTGTATTTTATTTTGACTGCACATCTTATTTTGGCCTTGGCAAAGAAGTAGCTGGGTAACATTTTTTCAGACTATAATCCCCTTCCCCCCAGTATCATACATCCTAAGATCTATATTAGGTTTATTTATAAATTATATAGCAAGATAGCCAAATCTGAGCATGGGGAGGGCTACAGCAGATAGTGTTCAAACTTTAAAACAACACTATAAGATTTTATAATAAGTGCCAAGGTGTTGTCACTAGTACAAACTAGTAATAAATGAACGGGGCAATACTTCGACAGTCTCAATGGAAGCAGATTCTTAAAGCTAAGATTTTGGTTTGATTTGATTGGCTGGACTACCAATAGCTCTCTAGAAGCTATTGGTAGTTTACTACAAATAGCTCCCTGCCCTTCCTAGAGGCTATCAGTGAGTCGTAAACTACCAGTAGACACATTCTTTCTGATTTTATTCTTTAAAAGGGAAGAACAGTATTTTTCGAAACTATTATGTCTCAATAACTGTAACCTATGCTAGGTCTACCACATTAATTTGTACAATTTAATTTTACAAGGAATAATAGGTAATATGTAACTATGATATAAAAAGACTTATTTTTAAAATTCTTTTAATTTTCCAGTAAAATCGCAGCAGTCACAGTCTGATTAATCTAAACATGATTTTTCTTTGTGGTCTTCTTATTTTTACCTTTTGTCTCGACATCTAAAAACTGTTTCACTCTCATCTCATTCGGGTCTTTAACATAAATACTCTTTATCTGAAAATGATAATTGGAAAAAAAAAATGTGTAGTCACATTTCTATCAAAGTAATATTTTTTAAAATGTATATAAAATGTTCTCTGATATTGCGTATCCGGAAATTTGTTTGAAAGAAATTTTATCGGAAAATTGATCGACTAAAATTTGATCAAACGGAAATTTGGTCGAACCTATTTTTCAGTTCACACGTTAAAATTGTGCGCCAAATTTCTGTTTGAACGCATTTTTATTGTTTAATTATATAGTACAGTGCTTTTTTATTGACATTTTAAAAATTTGTTATCACTTTCAATGATTAATTAAAATTATAACATCTGCTTACCTGTCCCAATCTTGGCTTTAGATTACTCATTAGAGTGAACACTCGAAATTTAACTGAGGGAATTTAGAAAAATGAAAATTAGTCTTGAAAATTTTGTTTTAATGATAAGGATACAGGTAATATGTACTAATGAACTCCAAAGTATTATAAAATGAAAGTTTAATTTGGCTTCAATAAACCGGTTATTTTAACCCCTCCCCCAATTTTTGTTTTAAAAAAAAAGACATAATACTTATTTAGTCAAATGAAATCAAAACATAATAGTGGGATATATTATTGTAACAGCTTTATTACTTTAATAGGCCAAAATAACTATTGCAAAAAATGAATGATCGCTAGCTACCTGTCTGTCCAGGTTTGTACATTGGTTTATCAGTTTGTACAAACGTGATGAGTTTACTTGCTTGAACAGTTATATCCACTGGTTCCTGGATGGTGCCAGTCTCATTGGATAATAAAAGTTTATAAGCCCCACTCTCAGGAACTTGGAATTTCTTGCATTTCTGTTCCTCTGAAAAAGTTTTCCATAGCTAATTTAGGAAGCCATGGGTCAAAACTGCACATTCCATAATAATTAAACTTTACTGAAACATTTGTAAAGTAATTTTAAACGTTTATTCAAGGCTTCGGTTATATTTTGTTTTTAATACACAGAAGGCACACAACTAATGACTATACTAATGTTTAGTAAATGGCCTACACAAATTAGACTAGTCGGTGCTGCATTTTCCAATGACCTTTAGTCTGTATATGACTAGGAAATCTTACCAGCTGTGTAAACGTCTGAAATCGCCAGACTTTCTTTTTCATCTCTCAGAAGTTTCATCGTGATTGGGTAGGTGTACTCTTTACTGCCATACATCGTCAAGCAGAACTGCGAATGGGTTCCTTGGCGAAGAGCTTTTGGCATGGTGAATAGAAAACCCCTGAAAAATCGAGGCGAATTCTAAGCAAGATTGACCGGCTAGGTCTTAAAACACGCTCACTGCGTAGGCCTTAGATAAGGGGAAAAGTCACATGCTAAGCAAGATTGATCAGTCGGGCAAGGGTGGACTGGGCCGCCGGGACACCGGGAAGATTCCCGATGGGCCGCTAGGACCGGTGATATAATACAAATAAAAGTCATGAAGATAGGGCCGCTTTTTGTTTTTTTCCCGGGCCGCTTAGATTTTGTTCCCGGGCCGCTGGAACTCCCCAGTCCACCCCTGATCAGGTCTTAAAATACGCTCACTACGTAGTCCTTAGATAAAGTGAAGGGTCAAAATTTAATGCTAACCAAGATTGATCAGCCACGTCTTAAAATACGCTCCATACGTAAGCCTTAGATAAGGAGAAGGGTCAAATGCTCAACTGAATTAATTTTACATTTTACTGAAAAGCACTACTACTGTGTTGTATTGTACTACCACTGTGCTGTACAGTATTACTACTGTGTTGTATTGTACTACTACTGTGATACATTTTACTACTACTGTGCCTTATTGCACTACTACCGTGTTGTACTGTACTCCTATTGTGATGTAATGTACTACTCCTGTGCTTTAATTGTACTACTACTGTGTTGTATAGTACTACTATTTTAATATATGTTCCTATGCTATTGTTTCCACATTTACATACGATATTGTGTCAAGACTTAAAATGAGGTTTGTTTTGACAATAATTGTTTTGTATTGTTTTTGAAGAAAAGGTAACCATTACGTTTTGAAGACTTTGAATTTCAGAAACCCTCATAGTTGTGTAGCATGTAAATTAGAGCAACTGTCACTCAAAAAATGAAATATTTAAAAAAAGAAAAATTAAGAATTATTTTAGCAGTAAGCTGGAATATTTTAGCGTTCTTGACTCACAACATCTCAGCAATTTAATATTGTTTTTTTTTTTTTTTAATGAGTCTTACAGAAGCTTAGAAAAACTTGATGAATAGAATGGCCGCCATCTATAGCCGTAACTCTACGAGGCAAACATTTATGACAATTAGGGAGCGACGCAAGCTCGAGTGTGGAAAGATTTGCGTCAGAGAGTGTGGCCCGTGGAAAATGTCGATGGAAAAAAAGATAGTGAATATCATTTTGTCCACTAAGAGCTTTACAAGTTTGACAGTAAAGTAGGTTTGTATATTGTTTAATAAGCGATACAGTGACACTAGTCTTTACTTTTGTGACCCATTTCATCTTAATTTCTTTTTGGTCCGATCATTTTTATCACACATTGTATGTATCTCTATTGGCCGTCCATTATGGATTATAACTCGTAGGACAGCCAAGGGCGTCATTTCAGATTTTTCCAAAAAGGGGTAGGGGGGAGGGGGACAAAACTTAAACTTGGTCGCCTTGTTAAGTTGTTTACTACTGGAGGAGTCACAGTACACAGCAATTTAAATAAAACCTGCAAATTTATGAGAGGGGCGGGCAAATGCCCCACCCTGCCCTTCCTAAATGACACCCCTAAGGACAGCAAACAACACCACCCCCTCCTCCCTAAGCATGTCCTTAATTGTTTGTTTTCTGCTGTAAGAAAAATAAAATGGATTTATTGACATCAAAGTCAGTTAAGAGGAGCACACAATAAAACGTTTGATTTACTAGGCTTTATTATAAACTCAGTGGCACTGGCCTCAGAATTATTAAATCAATACATTAGGCATCAAGATCCCATTTTTATTGACCTAATAACCACAGCTGTTTTTTTTTAAAGCATGACTACAAGAAAGCGCCAGCAGACGTGGAAATTTGAGCAGTGTTACCGTATTGTAAATCTTCGGACATGATGATTGCCGTGTACATAAAACCCCGTGCCAGTCAGAGCTATCCCTCTGGCAGGAAACCGTCAAGGGACCGGAAGAGGGCGCTCTTCATTGCACTTGCGTGTGTCTGAATCTTGAGATGTGAGCTCAAACTTTAGAGCTAAGAAACCACGCACTCGTTATTTTCTTAACAAGTTGTCTTTTCTTTGGTGCTGAATGTGCAATGTCAGTCATCAAACAACTTGTGGATTTTAATTAGCTAGTAGATCTCTTGTTGACTTAAATGGTACCATTGCTGGGGTACTCAAACTTAACAATGACAATGTGATTGACCCGTTTCATAATATTTTACTGAATAAGTTGCTTATTATATCAAATCAGTAAACCAAATTCACACAAATTTTGAAATTTCTACTAAAACCCCAAAATACAGATCCTGCCATTTCTTAATTTACAGGACAGTGTTGCTCTCTCAATTTTTGAAAGTCACTTAAGCCATAGAGCCAGAAGACAGTAGCATTTAATTTAGTTCCTTAAATGTTGCACACATCCATGGGCGCCCGGAGGTAGGGGCAAGTTGGGGCACTTGCCCCCCCCCTCCCCCGATTGATTGGATTAAAAAAAATTAGACAAAAATAGACCAAAAATTTATTAAAGTAAAGAGAAAATAAAGAGAAAGTAACTAAGCTGATGTCCTGTCCGTTCGTTCACCATACAAATACGCTACAGTAAATTAAAACTACATTAAAACATTACTAAAAAATTAAAAAATTTTTTCCCCCCCCCCCTGGAAAATTAAACCATTTTTTGCCCCCCCCCCCCCTAGAAAGTTTTCTGCGGGCGCCCATGCACACATCTGTAAAAACATATCTCAGCATACAATAGTTCTGAACGAAAGTGGTCTAAAAATGACCATTGCTTGATATTCGTATAATTACAACAACTAGTTGAAGCCTGTTAATCAAGTTTCGCCTAAACCTTCTGTTTGACAATATCCTCTATGTTTACACCTTTGATAGAATTCGCCCCGGGTTAACGCCAATGGGAGAGAAACGAATCATCCCTCAAAGCACCCTGAACCCCGGCTCATTAGAAAGTGTGTACCCAAGGGACAGGAAGACCAGCTTCCAGCTGAAAGATCAATCGTCTCGGACCTTTCACTGGACTAGACAAAAGGCAACGAAGATGACTCCGCCACTCTTTAGTTTAAAAACACAAAATCCACATTGAAGCATTAAGCTTATAATTGAACGAGAATGATTCGCAGATTTTAAAATTTTTTGAAATGTAAAAATAAATTGACATTTCATATTTATTATCTACAGGGAAATATGTTTAACGCGAAAACGCTTAGCGCGAAAAATCCTGAATATGTTTCTTTCTATCGTATTGCCCCCAGCTTAAGATTGACCTGTTTAAACCAGCCACCTACTAAATTGTGTTGGTGACAAAACCTATATTTGTAGGTTTATATTTTCATAATTTACAGTAAATTTAAGTCTAACCCGTCCGTTTGCTGATAATTTCGTTACAAAAATTTCTTTTAAAAACGATTTTCGAAAATGATGATTAGAAAACGAATTTTTAAACCCCTCAATAATCACAATGAATTTTTTTTTTTTTTTTTAAATTTAAAACTTCCAAAGTAATTTTTTTGTCTGTACGGCTGTACATCCTTCCCACGCCAGATTGTACATCATTCCCACGCCAGACTGTACATCTTTCCCATGCCGCTTCATGCTGTTTTGAGAGTTGTGAAATACAATATTAACCTCAATTAACGTAATAAAACCATGACATAATTATTTCTGCATTGTAGTAAGTGGCCTTTTGTCTTATAACAAAGAGAGCCGACTTTTGCCCTATTGTTTCCTCTTTTCATTGCAAATTTCAGAACCATCCCTGCTTGGAATTACTTCACAAGATGTGTTTATCTAGACCAAGATTAGACCTTGTCCCTTGACAGTTGCGTCTGATCAAATCTGTTCCACGAAACGATCGATCAAGCCAGATATGTCTGGATAAAACAAAAGGTGGTGACCAGCCAGTTACGTCACGACGTTCGGTTTATTGCTCAAATCGTCTGTTACCATCGGATCCAAAAGTACCGTAAAAAAATATTAAAAAATCGTCCGATCCCCCGAATCCTTCTTCAACGCAGAGATTTACATTTTTTGATTTACCATCTCAGAGACACGATTGAGATTTTTGGGGGATTTTAGCCCGGCTAAATAGTGACAGCAGAGTTCTAGTATCATTTTTTAAATATTTTTATTTCATTTTGAAGCTAGAGAAACAGAAATAGACAAAGGCGTTTTTAATTTGTTCTTAAATGTGTTTTAACTTTGCTTTGAGGTCTCTGGTGTGCTTGAACCAGAAAAAATGAAAACATACGACGATAATGACATTCATCAAAACGCATCTTATTGATTTCAAAGAAATAATTCTCTAGACCTTTTAGTGCTTTTTCAAACGGGACAAATGAATTCAGAATCAATAACGGGAATAGAGCCCGGGTAATAAAAGTTTCGTAGATTCATGTTTTGTTGTTTTGCTTTGGCGTGAGCGTAAAGCTTTATCACAGTGCAGTAGAGCGACAGCTTTTATGTGGGCGTTAAAATGAGTTGTGCTTCATGGTTCTCCACTACCCTTGGCCTCTTATTGGCTTCACCCTGAACCCAGTCCTCCCCGTGTTGCTGTTAAAATGAATTGTGCTTCATGGTTCTCCACTACCCTTGGCTTCTTATTGGCTTCACCCTGAACCCAGTCCTCCCAGTGTTGCTGTTAAAATGAGTTGTGCTTCATGGTTCTCCACTACCCTTGGCTTCTTATTGGCTTCACCCTGAACCCAGTCCTCCCCGTGTTGCTGTTAAAATGAGTTCCACATTGGAAAGGAAAATAAATTACTCCTTAAAAGAGGACTACTCGTGTTTCCTTCTGTTTTTGTCAAATATAATTTTTACAAGATATTTAAATAATAACAAAATATGTGAACATGGTTATTTTTTTCCCCAACTCCATTAATTAGTAAGAAAATAACACAGTCGATTTCCATGAAGCTAGAGATATTAGTTGTAAAAGAGAATAGACAGAACCTGACATTAAATGATGGTCGTGAACAATCAAAGTCTCCATCACTTGTTTGTTTTTTCACCATCGCGCTTACATTTAACTATACAGCAATACGATTCTAAAGAGACGTTTAAAGATTAGCCAGATGTTTTAAATTTTTATACCTCAGGTATTAATGTCACACAACTGTACGGAATAGGGCGTAGGCCTATATGTTTTAAGCATTAAAAAAAGATTTGTTTGAAAAGATAAACTACTGCACAAGCCAAACTTTAAATTGCATATACCAATCACAACCACACTCTTTCTACACGGCTAGATCAAGTTTAACAGATACTCACTGCGAGGCAACAGCTACCGTCAGCCCCATTAACAGTAATAACCTCATAAACACATTTTCATAAAAATCCATATTTATCGTTCCAACGACAGATGGCAGTTGGAAGACGGTAAGCAGCAGACAGAACTAGCTTAGCTTGTAGCCAGCGTCTCGGACAAGACTCGGCTTATATACACGCTTCAAAACGGAAGTGGGGGGCAGGGAGGGGGGAGTGTTAGTGAGGCTTGAGTGTTGTAACGTAGCCAACAAGTACTCGCTTTCGGGAATGACATAGAGCCAGCACGTCAGTAAATACTTAAAAACAATACATTGCGCACATCGAGAACAAAAAATTTTCTCACGGAACTTAGTGTCATTTGTCTGGACGATAGGTTTTGGGGAGTTGTTTTTAGCAATTTAAATCAAGTCAACGATACTCGTCGTTGTCTCGAAATCTTAATTTGTAAAACGTACACAACTTTATACGGTTTTGAAGGCATAAACAGTATCGAAAAAAACTGCATGTTACGTGGGAAAGACATGAAGTGTGTTGTTACGTATCTATCTGGCCTAATGAGAGAATGGCACAGGGAGCTGCTGGCCACAAAGGGCATTTTTTTAGAGGGGGTAACTTGGGTCTTTTTTTTTTTTTTTTTGCTGGCATCCTTCCGCCCCAATCTGACCATGGTGAAGACTTCGCAGGACGAAATCCACAAGGCCTGGGATTGTTCTTCCTGGATCATAAGCTGGTTCCCAACAGCAAATCGCCTCCCTCCATGCCGCTGGATAACCCAAGGGAACATCATGTGGATGATACAGCTTGGCACCAGGGGCGTCGCAGGCGTTGTCGGAATGTTTCATTGTATCAATGTCTCTTAGATGAGTTACTATCCAAGGTTAACGAGTCCCGTCCACCCGGGGTGCTTAAGTTTCATGTGCGCCCCGGGCATTACAAATTCTAACTACGCCACTGCCACATTTCTCGCATCATTTTGGTCTACCGAGTCTCCTCACAGCTCACTTTAGTAGGCCCCACTCTTGCACTAAACTTGTCTTTCACCCGCTCATGCGACTTCCACCCCCACATCGAGCTGAAACAAGGCACATAGACTCGTTGCCGATGACAGCACATTCTAGCAAAATTTTCAGCCCCCTCCCCCCAAACCCCAAAATTTAGTTTTTCCCGTTCGTCAAGGGGAATATGACGGAAAGTTCCCGATAACTGCGCTAAATGAGATTCTTATTTATTTTATTTTTTTTTTAAATAAAGATATCCCAAGTAAGTTTGGTGCGGAATTATTTTATTTTGTTTTTTTTTCTGAAATAGTTGATGAAATCAACCAGCCGTGTCAAAGCGGGCGGGTCATTAGAATATTGGTATAGTTTAAGAGTGTGAAAGAAACCCAGTGCGATTGAGAGCCTGGAGAGGGGGGGGGGGTGAAAGCACTTATTGGGATGATAATAAAGCGCTTTACTTGTATGCATGTGTTTTCAAATTGTTCACCGCCCCCTCCCCCTATTTCCTGGTATTACATTTTATAAAGGATTTATACCAACAGTTTTGTTTTTAGGGATTGTTTAATGAACTTGATCACATGCATCTCTGCGTTGACTCGTCTGCCCTCCTCCCATAGGGATTGTTTAATGAACTTGATCACATGCATCTCTGCGTTGACTCGTCTGCCCTCCTCCCATAGGGATTGTTTAATGAACTTGATCACATTGCAACTCTGCGTTGACTCGTCTGCCCTCCTCCCATAGGGATTGTTTAATGAACTTGATCACATTGCAACTCTGCGTTGACTCGTCTGCCCTCCTCCCATAGGGATTGTTTAATGAACTTGATCACATTGCAACTCTGCGTTGACTCGTCTGCCCTCCTCCCATAGGGATTGTTTAATGAACTTGATCACATTGCAACTCTGCGTTGACTCGTCTGCCCTCCTCCCATAGGGATTGTTTAATGAACTTGATCACATTGCAACTCTGCGTTGACTCTTCTGCCCTCCTCCAACGTCGCTATCAGTCGAAGCATGCCGGGAAGGTCCCACCCTATTTTCTACTGGTAAGTTTAAGTGGTGGACACTTGAAATACATAAATAATGAGTTAAGGCTTACAATTGATACCGCAGCATGACTCGTTTAAACACTCAGACACTTCACTTGAAATTCAAGTTGAATTAATATGCACTAAGGGTCAGCCAGACACTTGATACCGTCTACGAATTCAAACCCTCCGAAGTTTCAGTGAGATGACTCATTCCAATTGGCCAACTCTACAGCCTCATTTTCGTTTAACTAACTTTATTGCAAAACGTGTACTGTTATCAGTTAACAACATACGCATAGTGTGTATTTTTTTACACCTTGGTTGTACTCAATTTATTAATTTGAGAATGTCAGTACTATATTATATAGTAACTGAATTAGTACGACATATATTCCAGTTGAGCTCCGACTTTCCGAACTTACTTGGTCAACCGTAGGTAATAAGTATAACCTATTTTATTTTATTTTTTTAAAATTAGATTTATTTTATTATTGTTTTAATGAGACGCCGCTTAAGAGAATGTTGCATTGAATAAGCGAGGTCATAGAATTTAGAATAAAAAGACGTGCGTTAATGTCTCACGATTTTAACCACCAGGCATTCACCAGAGATACTTAGAAAATAGTTCCACTCCAGCCAAGATATTGGTCGTCCATGGCTTGACATGTAAAGAGCTCTGGAATGGGTGGCGTGAAGATACATTTGTCTTGTTTTATTTAATTAATGTATGTTAATTTTTATACGTTCATAATTAAGTTTGTTAAATTGTATGTAGAGTGGTGAGCCCAGCCCTAGGCTAGGGTACCGCGCTATATAAAACTACTACTACTACTAATAATAATAATAATAATAATAATATACGCCAATGCTCAGAAGCGTAGCTGGGGGGGCAGGGGGGGACATATGTCCCCGGGCGAAAGCTAGTTAGTGGCGCCAAAATGTGCTTTGATATTATATTATTGGTAAAAAATAATGGGTTTGAGAGTTGAAAAAAAGAAAAGGGGGCGCTTTAAAATGGATCTTGTCCCCGGGCGCGAATCTTGTCCCCGGGCGCCAAACACCCTCGCTACGCCTCTGCTCCATGTCATGCGGATTGCATGTGATAATTATATTCAAGCATAAAAAAGGGGCAGCTCGGATAAGCACCGGTCTAAAATTCGATATTTTACAGGATATGCCTATGGAAATAAGAATGAGGGGAAACGCGTCAGTGTTCTGGTCCCACAACTGAAGTCCTTGCTCTACTTTTGAATGACGTCAAGCCCCTTGCATCTTGGCTGTAAACATTACGCGTTAGTCACTGAAGGAATCTGAGTGCAAAAAAACCAGGATTTGGATTTCCGAATGTAGGCGGGCGTATGACACCCACGTAAGTTTACGAGCTCGAGGGAGCTCAACGCTGTTTATCAACGGTTCTCAACACCTCTCTCAGTATGCACACTGCATACACATTGTTAAAATTTTCTTGGAATAAATGTCTCGACCAATTTTTTTTTAGCAATTCTGTTTTATAATTTTTTTTTTTTCAAACTGCGGCTTTAAAAAAGCGCCTTACGTATCGATGGATCAGCACAGAACCAAAGAGCCTTACGTATAAATAGATCAGCACAGAACCAAAGAGCCTTACGTATCGATGGATCGGCACAGAACCAAAGAGCCTTACGTATCGATGGATCAGCACAGAACCAAAGAGCCTTACGTATCGATGGATCGGCACAGAACCAAAGAGCCTTACGTATCGATGGATCAGCACAGAACCAAAAGCGCCTTACGTATCAATAGATCAGCACAGAACCAAAAACGCCTTACGTATAAATAGATCAGCACAGAACCAAAGCGCCTTACGTATCGATAGATCAGCACAGAACCAAAGCGCCTTACGTATCGATAGATCAGCACAGAACCTTGACAACCAAGAAACAATTCCGTCTATTTTACAATTCCTAATGTATACACAGTTTCGGGAGGCGGTGATCAGCTTATAAATGCACAATTATTGGTTTTTTAAAACATTAATAATAGCAAGCACAAAAATGCGTTCATTGTAGGCTGTGGGCCAAGTTTTAAAAAAAAAATTGTTATGTAACTCCAAATCTAACTTAAATGTGATTTCCATTATTTGCCGTTACATAATTCCAGTAAGCATAAATCCTCTGCTTTAGAAACCTGAATCAAACGAAAAGAAGAAAAGAAACTCTTAAAGCCAAAAGTTTTGAGAAACACCGCCATTTTGACCCCCCCCCCCCTTTGCATGCTTGCTTTTCAAATTCTACAGAACACATCTGAGAAATTTCCATTATTTGCCGTTACAAAATTCCAGTAAGCATAAATCCTCTGCTTTAGAAACCTGAATCAAACGAAAAAAAGAAAAGAAACTCTTAAAGCCAAAAGTTTTGAGAAACACCGCCATTTTGACCCCCCCCCCCCTTTGCATGCTTGCTTTTCAAATTCTACAGAACACATCTGAGACACACATGTTGAAAGAGATCATAAAAAAATAACAAAATAATCTGTTTTCTATCATGTGTTTTATATTTACTGAAACATTTCCAAATGTATCACATTACACAAACTTTTGATGATTAAATACACATAAGATGTCATGATGTGATGTGTGCTACAAATTAACGTTGAGGAGAACTTTTAAATTTGCTAGGGTTCTAAAAGAAAGTGTTTTTAAATTCAATGTATATGCATAAGGAGATGACAGAACTCACGTCATGCACACACTAGTGTCTTCATAGCACACCCGAGAATAGTTGTAACTGTTATCTCTCTCCGATTGATCACGTCTAAGTTATCGATACGTGTATCAAACAAACAACTTTATCCAGAAGATGAAGGTCTTTTTTTAGAGGGAGGGGGGATGTTTGTCACAATTTCCTCTCTTACTGTATGATGTTTCTGGCAAAATTATCATTTTTCTTAGGAATTCTGATACAGAGAATTTTGTTATTACTAAAGAAGTTTTATAAGCCTAAGTATGCTGTTCTTTATATTAGGCCTGCTACCCTCTTGAATAATAATTGCGAAATTTGAAAATGTTGGTTCAAATTGGCAGTTTGTCAACGGGTTCAATTGATAGGTGGATGTATTCTAGAAATCAAAAAAACATATTTTTTTAAAACTACTCAGACTGCTGAAATGTTGAGCTGCCATGGCTTAACCCATTGTGTCAACGTCAATGGCATGTGATAACACGCTTGCCGTCAACAAGCCCTGAAGTTGTCTACATACGCCAGCCTTGTACTTGTCTACATACGCTTGCCTTGTGGTTGTCCACAGACGCCAATAATAAAAGCAAATATCTACTTTCATACACCACATATGCACAATGAAACAGATCCAGTGAGTGCACTAACTATTGAAAAATGATGCTGATGTTGGGTGTGTTGAACGGAACAAACTTATGCTGATCTGCTCCTTTTTCTGATCAAGTTCTGGAGCTGCCTCTATAACAACACAACTCTACACTTTAGACGCGAATTGTAGACACGTAATTGTTAACTCTGTTATTTCCAATTAAGTAAATTATAATAACATGTAAAAGTGGACTAATGTATTTGCATTACATTTTTAAAACTATGGACCTTGAGTCTTCTGATAGCCCAACAGCTGAAATGATAAGATTTCAAATATTTTTTGCAAAATCGTTTTGTCCATGCTGAATAATGTATAAAAGAAGGCCTCGGTGGTTCCTTTTGTCGATAACATTGTAAATTAAATTAATTATTAGTTTGCGTCTATACTGTTCTGTATTAGGTAAACTCCTTTATATACCTTTATAAATAAAACAAACAATAAATTGTCATTTCATAAGACTAGTCTACGTAGTGATCTCATTGTTACCATTCCACAAAATACACTGTGAATAAGTATAATAACTTGTGATGGTGGGCGGACGATAAACTACTCCACATTGTAGTAATGATATTGTTTTCCGAATCTCTTCATCCAGTCGTCCCATACTTTGTTGTCTCTCTGCAGCTGAACAAAGTAGTCACATTCCTCTGTGGGAGAAGAGAGAGAGAGGGAGAGAGAGAGAAAGAGAGAGGTGGTAAACAGGAAACGGAGGCGTACAAATGCTGTGTTGTCAACACTTGGAAAAGAACGACGTAGTAAAGCAAAAAGAATATTTCGGCTTGTTATAAAATGTGTAACCAAAAAAACAAAAAACATCCTAGGCTTAAGTAGAAAAATGAATTTTCATTTAAAAAGTAAAATATTTCATTTCGCTGTAAAGAAAAAGTGGCTTGAGATCATTGGTTAAAATAAAAGAGACGAATGATCTGAAAGATAATCCAGGATGAAAGATATTAAATGATATATATATCCCTCTTCCTAGACACTATATTGCTCCTCCCCGACATTATATCCTTCGACAATAAATCGCTCCTCCACCGACACTATATACCTCGTCCCCAAATTAAATACCTCATTTCCGACACTAAATCCCTCCTCATCGAGTCTATAGCCCCTCTACCTGACAATGTAACCTCCACTCTGATACTATATCCCTCCTGCCTGACAATTTATCCCTCCTCTCAGAGTCTACGGTTCTTCTACATGACAATATATCCAACATTCTCGAGTCTATATCCTTCCTCTCTATATCTCACCTCTTGTGTTCGATTCAAAGGGGTGCACTTAACTTAAACAGCACAGTTTTACAAAGCACATCGCTATAGTAGGATCAGTGTATAAGTGATACAAACATCCCTATAGTATGATCAGTGCATAAGTGATACACACTCCCTATAGTATGATCCGTGCATAAGTGTATGAGGCAACAAAAAAAAAAAAGACACGAAAAAACTGTTTGGAGCATATCTAGATATCTCTATAAAATTTTTACCATTTAGGAGAAAACTCATAAAACTCGATTATAATCTTAAGCTTCCTTCCCTTTCCCTTCCCTTTCTCTAGACCAGTTTCCGCAATTTTGTAAAATGTCCTACAACGTACCGAATAAATTCTTGGGTTTTTCGAGAATTCCAAATGCTTCAGGAAAAGGTGTCGCTTTTGGATTATATTCTGTGGCGTTTTTCAAATTTGACGGTCCACCTCGGAGGTCCACAAACTCAGGGTGAGTTCTGTAATCCGCTGTGTGGTCGCGGAACTGCCAGTTCTTTTAGAATAGAAACATTAGGTTTAACTTCGTTATATGTTTGAAGACAGCCCGTAACAACCGGTGACATTAAGTATTTTACTGCTAAGAATAGCCTTAAAAATGGGTACATAAACAAGATACTTGAAAATGTCGGTCACATCTCTATAAATATACGTCGAAAGTGTTTACAAGAGCCTGAACAGCTATACTAACAATGGTTCAGATTCAATGCTCACTTTCTAAACAAGCCGTAGCAATCATGAGATAAGAATTGCCAGTCGACAAGTAAGTGGCCCATTAGAAACATTACACGGAATTTTAAAAATTCCTCCTTGCTCTATTGTATTTTTATGAATGTGTCTTGCAAAGTATTGTTTAAAAAATTATTAACATCCTATAAGCGCTTTCTCTTTAAAAAAAGGAGAAAAAAACACATCATAATGTCACACATATTGACAATTGGTACCTTTTTGTATGCTTGGTCTGTAGCTGCGGTTGAACACGGTGCTCCATGAGTCAGTCGTGCACGCTCATACGCATTCATTGGCCAGTTAAACATCCACGGGTAAGTTGGTAACGTCTGAAGAGCGCCAGGTTGGCGTCTAGGGGGCTTGTATATCCTCCTCACGTTATCAGTTGCCATGTTTATTTTTTCACTTTGTCTCGGGACAAAACTAAATTTGACATTCAACGACAAATTAGGTCATGAAAATACATTACACTGCAACTGCATGTCATGTCCTATGTGTATGTGCATGCGTGTATGTTGTGGCAAGTCATTTTTTTTAAAATAAACAGTTAACACAATGTTAAAATGGACCTAATGTTTAGAAGACGCTATACTCTTTCTGGAGTCTCCTTGTAAACATAGTCCATTGACACAGTGCCGGCCTAAGGGCATTTCTCACTTTAGGAAAGAACACAAAATGCTGCCCCCCCCCCCCCCCCCCTTCATTGTAAATGTTGATCAGTCATCTAATTTTCCTGGTTTTTTCTAAGAAACTCAAAAGTTCTGTTAATGTGAAAGTACAAGTCCGAGAGAATATAAATCAAGCTACATGGTACATAATGACTTCCAAAATTTAAATTATCAGCCGTTGTATTAAATTTGAAGTATGGGTATGGCATATTCTTCTTACCTAGTGGTTCTCGAAGTGGGCGGTACCCCCTTTGGGGTCGTTACGTTAGCCCAGGGGGGCCGAACAACTTTGGAAACTTTAGTGGGTGCTAGGACTCCCAAACGGGGCACTTGAGAAGAATGCATAGTTTCTTGCTTCATGCTGATGCCCTCTGGCACCAAGGCGGCTCTCTGTGTGCAGACTCGCGCAAGACATGGCTTATATTTCAGGGGGGAAACAAATTTCCGAATTCATTAAATAGTAAATTTCAGTTGCTGGTGAATGAGTTCAATCCTTTTAAACTAAATCTGTCTACTTAATTTGGATTCAAAATTTACACTATTTAGCTTAAAAGGACCATCTCGAGTAATCTAATTCCGTAGACCGCCTCAACCAGAAGAAAATTTGGAGATGCAAGATGCGTATTTGTTACAACAAATACGACTTCCCAGATTAGATGGTCTAAGGCAGCGGTTCTCAACCAGGGGAGTCGAACGACGCATTCACTTGGGTCGCCTAGGACCATCGGAAAAAAAGATATACTCTGCAGTTATGAAGTAGCAACGAAAATAATCTAATGGTTGGGGGTGACCACAATATGAGAAACTGTATTAAAGGGTCGCGGTATTAGGAAGGTTGAGAGCCACTGGTCTAAGAGATTATAACGATTTGTTTGAGCTTTTAATCATACCCTTGTACGTGGAAGATCGTTCAGGTGATCCTTGTTGCAGGCTCACTATTTTATTTGGTGGAAGATGGTGTTTAGTACTGGCGAGGGAAAAGGGGGGTGGGCTCTTATTTTTGGGGCGGCATTGTCGGATCTACTTAATATACTTGAAATGGCTTCTTTTTATGTGTCTTCTGTATGCATTGTGGTTGTCGTAAATTAGGGGCGGCAAAATCAATCAGGCTACCACCCGGGGCGTTGCGAACGCCAAGTACTCCACTGGGGTTTAATGTAGCCATTCGGCTTTGCTCAAAGCAACCAAAAAAAAATAAAAAAATTAGCATAGAAAAATGAGTATGCATGAGTTCAGCGGCGTAGCGAGGGTGTTTGGTGCCCGGGGACAAGATTCGCGCCCGGGGACAAGATCCATTTTAAAGCGCCCCTTTTTCTTTTTTTCAACTCTCAAACCCGCTATTTTCATCAATAAAATAATATCAAAGCACATTTTGGCGCCCCTAAATAGCTGGCGCCCAGTGACATCTGTCCCCCCTGCCCTCCCCTCGCTACGCCTCTGTATGAGTTCTTTGATCTGACGTAGAGGGTCAACAAAACGTCTATTCCCAGATTGCTTATAACAGAAAGACGGAAGGGGGGGGGGGTGAAGGCGATCTGTGTGTGTGGAGGGGTGAGTTCGTGCCATGAGGGCGGTGGCCGGAATAAGCTTGAGAAACACTGTGGCCAGGTGATGGGTGGAGAAGGGAGTCCATTGGACATGTTTTCAGAAATAAATGTTCAACTGATGCCATACGTATGTCACACGTACGCCACGACCAAAATGTATGTCTCGTTACCTTTGAAAAGCTTTAATCTGGATTAAGGAAATGTATTGAAACTTTGGAAAGACGGTTCATTGAAACCGCGAAGGTTCTTCTAAACTTACGTGACCGCCCTCGATACAAAGGACCAGATAATTTAGAAAGATAAAATCAGAATGATTTCGATTTATCATAAAATCATGTGTGGCTAAAAATCATACTGTTTCAGATATGTATACTTGGCTTGTTTTGTGTACTACGTGCAGCAGTACACAATACAATAACACATTTAAAACAAACAATAAACTATATATTTTATCTTTTTATTGGCAATACATATTTACATAATATAACAAAACGACATAGATTACTTACAATGGTTAAAAGGACTAGTATAATGTAGACATCTTGAAGACGTAGCGAAGAATGTGTGTGTTCCCTTTCTTGTAGACGCCCTATCTAGGATAGCACTAAGTTTTTTTGCGCTTAGGAACGGAAGTAGATTTTAATCAACATAAGATTTTTCGGAAAATCCCCTCAGTTTTTTCGCTTATTAATTAAAACCTGTGAAAGATTATTTTAAGGCTGCGACTATTCGCACCCGGGTACCAGAAGTGAGAGGTTGGGATTAAAAATCTATTTAAAATATTATTGTTGGGCTAATACGACAAAATGAGGTTTCAAATGAAAGATAATTGAATGGACTGTATGTTTGTAAACTTATTTCTTCAGTTTAACTAAAATAAACTACCGCAAATGACATCCGAATAGCATTGGTCCAGTGGGACCCAGGTGCAAATGGCGGCGCTGCGTGTCTGGGGCCATTTTGACTAAATGCTATTCAGATGTCATTTTTGGCAGTTTATTTATGTCATTAGTATATTTGCTATTTTTTTGTACAACATTATGGCTGAGGCTTGAGCTTACGCTCTTAAAAGCCCGGCTAGTACAGTAGCAGCCAGCTTCATCTGTTAGGCTGTGCTATATGATATTGTCTGGGGCAAGACGCCTCCACAATATCATGTGACTGCATGAAGTCAACAGACGCGCTTCTGTCTCGGACCAGATTATAATTCCTGTTTTTGTCTAGCCTGTTGAAGCATGATTTAGTGGGGCAGTGTTCGGTCGACATTTGGGTCACCAGACACGGATGTTGGCACAAGTTTCCACCAGAGATCAGTTCTGCTCGAATGGTTTATGTTTGCTAGTACACCTCTGGCTTTCGTGCTGTCTGCCCAATGTCCGCAACCCTTTGTTCATTTTTTAACAGGCACGCATTGATTACAAGCAATCTGTTATCTGTAACAACTTTTTCTCTGGTTCATGCCCTCCCATTCTTACTTAACTTCTTACTGTCTCTTCAACCCTTCGAAACCTTCGTTCCTCCGCAGACACGCGTATTGTTTCTGTTCCAAGAAGAGACCCTGAAACATACGGTGAACGATCTTTCTGTTTCTGCGCCCCCAAACAATGGCATTCTCTCCCACTACACATCCGCAATATACCGACCATAAAGACCTTCAAAACTGCATTCAAAACACATCTCTTTAAACTCTACTATCCCGACTGATTTCCCCCAATTGCCGAAAAACGATGCTGTTGGTTGCTGTTGGTTGCTGTTGGTTGCTGTTGGTTGCTGTTGGTTGCTGTTTGTTGCTGTTGGTTGCTGTTGGTTGCTGTCCATGGCTTGACATGTAAAAGTGCTGGAGTGGGTGGTGTGAATATACATTTGCTTTTCTTCTTCTTCTTCTATACCTTAAGGGCCCACGATCAATTTATTGATCATTTTGGCTCCTATGCATGTAGATGGGATTTGCAATGTTTCTGTTGCTGGTGTTGATGAGGAAATTTCACTGATTTCCAGTGCCACTTAGTGAGGGAATCATGCACTGGGGGTTTTGTTTTGTTCTTATATGGCTGTTTTTAATTAAATAATTGTATGTTATTTTTATGTCATTATTATGTTTGCTATTTTTATCTACAGCTCGGTGTGGTGCTGGGGTACCGATCTATATAAGACCATTAATAATAATAATTAAAAATAAGTGACTGGTCTTTGTAACAACTCAATGGTTTACTCACGGATCATATCTGGACCACTAAAAGCATCTTATCCCATCTAACCCTGCTATTAACGCACCGCCCAGCTCAATGCAAGCATTCAGTGTCTAGCAGTATCTCAGACTTGACCTTTGCCTCTATACGCTCTCCAGAAAACAAAAACAAAAAAAAACAACACTTGATGCAATCAAGGCAAACAGGGGAACTAAAATGATGCACTCAAACTTTGAAACAAGGCTTTAAAAGGAAACAAACTTAACTCTTCTTATAAAAATTCTTTAAAACCTGTCATGTTATAGTTATCGGGGGAGGTGGCAGAATTAAATTGTATTATTTATTTTTTGCAACCAGTGTTTTCTTTCACACATCTCTCCTGGGGATAAATGCCCCCCCCCCCCAACTCCCACTCGGAGTGAATTAACTGTCACCCACCAAAGGAAAAAAACCGTTAAAAATAGAGAGAAAATATAATTTAAAAAAAACAAACGAAATTTAAAATTTTAAAACTTTATTATATGTATCGGGGGAGGTGGCAGAATTAAATTGTATTATTTATTTTTTGCAACCAGTGTTTTCTTTCACACATCTCTCCTGGGGAGAAAAGCCCCCCCCCCCCAACTCCCACTCGGAGTGAATTAACTGTCACCCACCAAAGGAAAAAAACCGTTAAAAATAGAGAGAAAATATAATTTAAAAAATACTAACGAAATTTTAAATTTTGAAACTTTTGATAAAGAATTGTCATTGTACGTTAAACATATTACAGTTAGTGAAATATTGGGACCAGCATTGAAATATAGCTACGCTACGTATATTTCATGAATTTCACATTGTATTTATACCGGTGTTTTATTACTCTTGCCAACGTTCTGAGTTCAAAGAGTTACTGTAATGGCATGTATGTTAATTCATGTGTGTTATGTTATGTGTGTTACGACATGTATGTTATGTTTTGTGTGTTTTGTCAGGAGTGATTGGCATGTATGTGTGGCATGTGTGTTATGGCATGTGTGTTATGGCATGTGTGTTATGGCTTGTGTGTTATGGCATGTGTGTTTTGGCATGTGTGTTATGGCATGTGTTATGGCATGTGTGTTATAACATGTGTGTTACGGTATGTGTGTTATGGCATGTGTGTTATGGTATGTGTGTTGTGGCATGTGTTTTACGGTATGTGTGTTATGGCATGTGTGTTATGGCATGTGTGTTATGGTATGTGTGTTAGGGCATGTGTGCCATTTTATTTGTGTTAGGCATGTATGTAGGTCATGTGTGTTATGGCATATCTGTTATGGTATGTGTTTTATGCCATGTGTGTTACGGTATGTGTGTTACGGTATGTGTTTTATGGCCTTTGTGTTTTAACATGTGTGTAATGGCATGTGTGTTTTAACATGTGTGTTACGGCATGTGTGTTACGGCATGTGTGTTACGGCATGTGTGTTATGACATGTGTGTAATGTCATGTGTTATGACATGTGTGTTACAGCATGTGTTTTATGACATGAGTGTTAATGACACTTGTGTTACAGCATGTGTGTTATTGCAAAGAGATCTAATTTTACAACTTCACAATTTTTTATTTTTTTTTATATTGCCGTCACTGATTAATTGTGCTATGCCACTCCTATTACCCACACCTCCCTTGACTGGGAAAAGGTGGTCTACATTCGAATACATTCTATTTTTTCGAAAAAAAGCTATAAGGTAACACAATTTATAGATTTCTATTCGAGAATGTTAGGATTTAATTCTTTCATTTAGCCCGACAGCTTACCTGGTCCGAAGAGATTTCCGATAGTTTTCATAGACATTGTCCAGGCGTTTTATCATTACAAAAGTGTACTCGACTCTTTATGTGTGTGTCAATTAATATTTTTACGTTTTGAGGATTGTACCTTTGCACTTGCTGTGCTGTAAATTGATAAAGTTTTTTTTTTTTCTCTATGTTGAAATTTGTGTTTTTTTTTAAAGAAATTAATTACTATAATTAAATTTAACATTGTAAGCATCACTAGATTTTGTATCGTTATTCTTGGTAAACTGGGTTTTAGTCTTTAGTTACGCAATTGTTCATTTAACGAGCCAAATATTGAAACAGATTAAATTTTAAAAACCATGTTATGGTAAGTAACACTTACATGATGGGAAAAGGGGCAAGCTGTTACTCGGGAAAATAGACAACTTTCTACTGCTATAAAACTACAAAAGGTCTAGATCAGGGGTGGACGACCCGGGGGCAGCATGCGGCCCTCCGCGTTTAAATCTTGTGACCCGCTGATGCCTGTTTAATAACGCATGTAATAATTTCGTTTTCATTGAATTGACAAAGAAATCGATTTAAAAAATGAGGGCAAAAATAAATGATGTCACATTAGTTACGTTGTATTCTGTTTTGTTATTTAGCATTTCATTATATGCAGTGAGACTGAATAAACATTTCTATGCATTATTTAGAGGGTTTCTTTTTTTAATTAATATTTTAATGCAAGATTTAATGACAGGCAGCCAACTAACGGTTTTACCGCTATCAAAGTGACCCTCAAATCTTTTTGGGTTGTCTACCCCTTGCCTAGGCCATATTATTAAGGCATATATGTTGGCATTATGTTTTCAATATCTATTGAAACCGGAGAGAATTTAGCTTGTGTATGCAACCTGGTGCCATAATGCCTAAATTGGGCGCACAACCTAGTGCCATAATGCCTAAATTGGGCGCACAACCTGGTGCCATATTATCTAAATTGTGCGCAAAACCTGGTGCCATAATGCCTAAATTGTGCCACATCCTGGTGCCATATTATCTAAATTGTGCGCAAAGCCTGGTGCCATAATGCCTAAATTGTGCCACATCCTAGTGCCATATTATGTAAATGTGCGCACAACCTGGTGCAATAATGCCTAAATTGTGCGCACAACCTGGTGCAATAATGCCTAAATTGTGCGCGAAACCTGATGCCATAATGTCTAAATTGAGCGCACAACCTGGTGCCAAAATGCCTAAATTGGGCACACAACCTGGTGCCAAAAATGCCTAAATTTGGCGCACAACCTGAAGCCATAATGCCTAAATTGTGCGCACAAACTGGTGCCATAATGCCTAAATTGTGCGCACAACCTGGTGCCATAATGCCTAAATTGGGCGCACAACCTGGTGCCATAATGCCTAAATTAGGCGCAAAACCTGGTCCAATAATGGCTAAATTGTGCGCACAACCCGTTGCCATAATGCCTAAATTGTGCGCACAACCTGATGCCATAATCCCTAAATTGTTAGCACAAACTGATGCCATAATGCCTAAATTGGGCGCAGATAACTGCCTGCTCTTCCCCTCCACCCAAAAACGCCTGAAATGTCTACTCCCTGGTTCCAATTTCCTCAAGGAAACACTGAATGCAGGTCAAAGCTAGACTTCCCGCCCCCCTTTTTCACCTCCACCTTTTTTTTCTTCTAGATTTTGAATTGTGAGCCCCTCCCTACTTCCTTTTGAGAAATAAACCCCCATTTTCAGTGTAACAAGTTGTACACCTCTCACTTGGGGTGGTGATAGTCTTCTATTCTAATGGACACACGAAAAATTGAGAACACATTGAAAACATTAGCATGAACTTTAATATTCCTTTTGTTGTGATTTTACACCTTATTCTTATAGTAAAAATATCTACTTCCGAACTTATCGACCCAGGCGTCCCAGATCCTATCATCTTTCTTGACTTCTGTCAAATACATGTTTTCGGCTGTTTAAAAAGAAAGAAAGGCATTTGGAAAGAAATAAAACATGATGTCATTTATTTTAAAAATGTCATTATATTGTGATTAAAAATATCAATTTTTGCAACGTGAATGCAAAAACTGGATAAGTAAAAATCATCGTAAAAATTCAAACAGCTTGCTTAATTAAGAAGTAAAACTTTGAAAGCGCTTAATGAATTAGATAGAATTATTATAATGTTTAGAAGATCGAGCAGATTTCGTCAAGAAAAATCTGCACGATTTGTGACACTTAAGTTTCACGCTACAGAGTTAGGGGAGGTAAACGAATCTTTTTCTTTTTTTTTTATGTTAAGTCTTAAATTAGCATAGCGTGAATTCATCTGCCCAAACCTGATTAATATAAACATGATAAATTCATCTAAAAAAATGGATTATTTTTTTCCACAGGTCCATTCCAAGGTACTGGCAACACGGGCTAGTTGCCCGGGGCGCAATGGGCTTAGGGCGCCATTAACGATCTTTCAATATATAAAAAAAAATATTTCATTTGGGTGACATGGAAAAAAAAATAGAAAGTGTAATAAAAGGTTTGCTGATCTAAAGGATAAGATAATAAAAAAATCATCGATAGGCTAATTGTTCATACTGCCCACGTCAGGCTCATCGTTTATACTAACTACGACAGGCTGGTTGTTCATACTGCCCACGACAGGCTCATCGTTTATACTAACTACGACAGGCTGGTTGTTCATACTGCCCACGTCAGGCTCATCGTTTATACTAACTACGACAGGCTGGTTGTTCATACTGCCCACGACAGGCTCATCGTTTATACTAACTACGACAGGCTGGTTGTTCATACTGCCCACGTCAGGCTCATCGTTTATACTAACTACGACAGGCTGGTTGTTCATACTGCCCACGACAGGCTCATCGTTTATACTAACTACGACAGGCTGGTTGTTCATACTGCCCACGTCAGGCTCATCGTTTATACTAACTACGACAGGCTGGTTGTTCATACTGCCCACGACAGGCTCATCGTTTATACTAACTACGACAGGCTGGTTGTTCATACTGCCCACGTCAGGCTCCTCGTTTATACTAACTACGACAGGCTGGTTGTTCATACTGCCCACGACAGGCTGGTTGTTCATACTGCCCACGTCAGGCTCATCGTTTATACTAACTACGACAGGCTGGTTGTTCATACTGCCCACGTCAGGCTCATCGTTTATACTAACTACGACAGGCTGGTTGTTCATACTGCCCACGACAGACTGGTTGTTCATACTGCCCACAGTAGGATAATCGTTCATACTGCCCACAGTAGGCTAATCGTTCATACTGCCCACGACAGGCTGGTTGTTCATACTGCCCACAGTAGGCCAATCGTCCATACTGCCCAAGACAGCCTAATCGTTCATACTACCCACGGCAGGCTAATTGTTCATACTGCCCATTACGGGCTGATTGTTTATACTGCCTACGGCAGAATCGTTCATACTGCCCACGGCAGGCTAATCGGTCATACTGCCAACTGCAGGTTAATCGTTCATACTGCCCACGACGGGCTAATTGTTCATACTTCCCACGGCAGGCTAATTGTTCATACTGCCCACGGCAGGCTAATTGTTCATACTGCCCACGGCAGGCTAATTGTTCATACTGCCCATGACAGGCTAATTGTTCATATTGCCCACGGCAGGCTAATTGTTCATACTGCCCACATAATTCTAATTGTTCCTTTCTGTCCAACTAAAAGTTAATAAAATAATTTATTTTTCATTCTTTAAAAAAAACAAAAAAACAATCTGGGTAATAAACTGATTACCAAATCCCCAGATTTTCCCTTGCAAATTTTGTTTTAAGGATTATTGTTAAAAAGAAGCCAAAGTTAAGCTTGCCCGGGGGGACCAGCAACCGTAGGGCCGGCCCTATTTGTCCATAATAAACTCCTTTCACAAAGGATGTTCGTTAAAGATAATCAAGATTAGAACAGAGCCCAAGGTACCGGATATGCTAAAGGGAACTTCTTGAAATGCTTCCGGATACGGCGTAGGCCGTGGATCATATTCTGCGACGTTCTTCACATTCGCCGGGCCACCTCGAAGGTCTACAAATGCTGGGTGAGTCCTGTCATCGCTTGCATGATCCCTAAACTGCCAGTGCTGTGAAAAGTTAATATTTTAAATTCAGTTAGTCTCTGAAATAATTTCATCTTAATTTTTTTTTCTGTAAACTTATTTAGCATATTTTCAGCTATTACTTGGCGGCTCAGCTCTTTGCAATACGCACAAGCAGAGGATAATTTGTCTTATAAATAATCGTTATCCATTACATTTTAATGTTTTTATTGGGCGCGACTACAGAGTACAGTGGTGACAGGATATTCCCGATAAAACATGTCTGCGTATTGCTTCCTGGCATTCAGTGGTGCAACTACAACATTTTTGGACTCCCGGTGTCGTTTTTTTGTTGTTGTGTTTTTATTGTTCCTTATTTAACGAAGACAACGCTGCAAGCAGAACACGCAAAGGAATTAAGCTTTTATAATGTGCACGAAGTGTAGCGAATGGGCCGCATCAAAATGAGTGCCGACCGTGGCGGACCGAACACTGCGCCTCATTTTCTTACGCTCGTGCTTACATCTGAAAAAAAAACAACAATGTTCTATATGTTGACGTGACGTGAGTAGCATCGTTTTAAGTTACATATATTATAGCCAGCCCCAGTTGAGAAATAAAGCATTCCAAAGGAGCAAGGACCGTATCCAAGAGTCCAAGGAGTTTACGCCGTACACTTCTTTAAAATGAAAATTTTAATGTTAAATTTTACACACTTTAAGTAAGGATATATCATTCAATAAATTGTATATGCTCAATGCATAGCAACATATCAATTATATTGGGATGTGTGTGTGTGTGCGTGTGTGTGCCGGGGGGGGGAGGAGAGTGTTGGTGGGTTTAGGGCAATGTACTTGATTTAGTTTGATTTCTTTTCGAGATGCATGCCAATTAATAACACTGGGCTATACTGTGATGTAGTGAAACGACCTGTCCCTATAATTGGCTTAGTGCGTGGTAGTGCGAGCACATTGCCAACCACTGGTTCAGGGCTAAAGGTGCAGCTGCCGTTAGTGGGTTTTTAATGTGCGGACTGGGTCCATGAAAACAGCATATCATAAAAAAATACACATCTGCCTAGTCTCTGTCATAACAGTTATAGAGAAGATCCAAAAGCCTCCTTAAAGGGCAACCAAATATGAAGTGCGCAGGACAGGAGTGTGGAGGGGAGGGTCCACCTCCGGGGAAACCTTTTTTCTTTACATCGAGCGGCAGATTCTCGACCATCTGATGTTTTTTTCAGTGGAAATGGGGCGGAAAAAAAACCTTTGCCCGCCCCTGGTGGCACTTTCTCTGGCCACACTACAGCAACTATGTGTCTGTCCTTTCGGGACAAACGCCCTTGAAACTATCGCCCTCATGAAACGGGACGAAAATAAGAAAGAGCTGGAAAGCAGCAAAGAATATATTAAATCTGGATAAATTCTTTATATTTTTAACCATCTACTTTAAAGCTTTTCAAAGACTCATCAATTATTGACCGTTTAGCCGGCTATATGTTCCAATAAAGAAATAAGTTTAATGATTACCCCTTGTGATAACAACCCATTTCTAAACACATTTTAAAAAATATTGTTTTGTTATATTAGTGGTGTGGGGGGCACACAACTAGTTCTAGGTGGACTCATGTCTACAAGGAAGTATTCGAACATTTTGATTTATGCATTTTTTAAATTAAAATGCATGTCCCCTTTGATTGAACCCACCAAGAATTTAACACCCCCGAGTGGTGTTCTTACCATGTGAAATTGTGTGTATAGACACAAAGAAAAATACCTTTCTAAAAGAACTACCAGTGACTTCGGTTTTAGATGGTGCTCCATAAGTCAGCCGTGAACGTTCGTAGGCATTCATGGGATAGTTGAACAACCAAGGGTTGGTTGGTAACGTTTGAAGTGAGCCAGGTTGACATCTGGGGGGTTTGATAATGCCCCTGACGTTATCTGTTGATTTATGTATCTTCATTTGTTTTGTTTTACTTTAGCTCCAGGAATATTTTTGGGAGCAACTGCTTCTTTCCCCTGTATGGAAACTTTTGGGAGCGAATACTTCTTTCACCTGTACGGAGACTTTTGGAAGCGAATACTTCTTTCACCTGTACGGAGACTTTTGGGAGCAACTACTTCTTTCACGTGTAGATAGACTTTTGGGAGCAACTACTTCTTTCACCTGCAGAGAGACTTTTGGGAGCAACTACTTCTTTCACCTGTACGGAGACTTGGGAGCAACTACTTCTTTCATATGTAGAGAGACTTTTGGGAGCAACTACTTCTTTCACCTGTACGGAGACTTGGGAGCAACTACTTCTTTCATATGTAGAGAGACCTTTGGGAGCAACTACTTCTGATCAGGATTAATTTGTCATAAGTTAATTACTTTTGGGTCAGACGACAAAAATTTCGGAAACTGTACAGATCATAAGGGCTGTCGGCCACACTGACACAACTCTTCAATTGTTCATTGAGGTCGGGGCAGTGCCGTTGTCTGCTATGCCAGCTTTACACTAGCAAATTCAATGTAATGGCAGCAGCTCTTTGTAACCCTGTTTCCTACAGAGCAAATAAAAAAGAATGATGATTAAATAAGTGGTAATCTCATGACAGGGCTGAGTCACTGCAAAGATGTAGACTAAATGTGTACTGTGTCACTGCAAAGATGTAGACTAAATGTGTACTGGGTCACTGCAAAGATGTAGACTAAATGTGTACTGGGTCACTGCAAAGATGTAGACTAAATGTGTACTGGGTCACTGCAAAGATGTAGACTAAATGTGTACTGGGTCACTGCAAAGATGTAGACTAAATGTGTACTGGGTCACTGCAAAGATGTAGACTAAATGTGTACTGGGTCACTGCAAAGATGTAGACTAAATGTGTACTGGGTCACTGCAAAGATGTAGACTAAATGTGTACTGTGTCACTGTAGAGATGTAGACTAAATGTGTACTGGGTCACTGCAAAGATGTAGACTAAATGTGTACTGGGTCACTGCAAAGATGTAGACTAAATGTGTACTGGGTCACTGCAAAGATGTAGACTAAATGTGTACTGGGTCACTGCAAAGATGTAGACTAAATGTGTACTGTGTCACTGTAGAGATGTAGACTAAATGTGTACTGGGTCACTGCAAAGATGCAGACTAAATGTGTACTGTGTCACTGCAAAGATGTAGACTAAATGTGTACTGTGTCACTGCAAAGATGTAGACTAAATGTGTACTGTGTCACTGCAAAGATGTAGACTAAATGTGTACTGGGTCACTGCAAAGATGTAGACTAAATGTGTACTGGGTCACTGCAAAGATGTAGACTAAATGTGTACTGGGTCACTGCAAAGATGTAGACTAAATGTGTACTGGGTCACTGTAGAGATGTAGACTAAATGTGTACTGGGTCACTGCAAAGATGTAGACTAAATGTGTACTGGGTCACTGTAGAGATGTAGAATAAATGTGTACTGGGTCACTGCAAAGATGTAGACTAAATGTGTACTGGGTCACTGCAAAGATGTAGACTAAATGTGTACTGGGTCACTGCAAAGATGTAGACTAAATGTGTACTGGGTCACCGCAAAGATGTAGACTAAATGTGTACTGGGTCACTGCAAAGATGTAGACTAAATGTGTACTGTGTCACTGTAGAGATGTAGAATAAATGTGTACTGGGTCACTGCAAAGATGTAGACTAAATGTGTACTGTGTCACTGTAGAGATGTAGAATAAATGTGTACTGGGTCACTGCAAAGATGTAGCCTTAATGTGTATCTTGAAATTGAAATCAATACGTTGGTTATCGCTTGTGATACTCTAAAGCAGTGGTTCTCAACCTTCCTAATATCGCGACTCTTTAATACAGTTCCTCATGTTGTGGTGACCCCCAACCATAAAATTATTTTCTTTGCTTCTTCATAAATATGTGTTTTCCGATGGGTCTTATGTGACCCTGTGTAGGGGTCGTTCTTCCACTAAAGGGGTTGCGACCCACAGGTTGAGAAAAGCTGCTCAATAGGATTAATTCAAAATAATTGGTAAAATCAAAATCGTACATTAAAACGAATAAAAAATCATATTCATTAATTTAGTATCTGAATTTTGTTCTATAGGTGAACATAAGAAATAATACATTTGAAAGTGGCTCAACTTTTTGGTTGGTGCTTAGTAATCAAAGTAGTGAAAGGGGAGGCCTTTTATGTAAAATGATTGAATTTTTAACTTTTAACGATTATAAATATAATATGACAAACACGTTGATTGAAAAACCTATAAATATACCAGAGCCGTTCTTAGGAGTTTGGGGTCCTAAGCATGGAGCGTGGGTTGGGGGCCCCGGAAGGGGGGTCCGGGTGTGGAGCTCCCTCGAGCTGAGGAGAAAACAACACCCACCACTGCGGCACCTCCATTCTGCCTTCATCGATGTTTCCTCTTTGCTCGCGTGGAACCACAAACCATAGTGATAATTCTGCCACTAGAGAAAATGTGTACTTCTGAAATATATGGACATGCAGGTGGTAGTGGGGCCCTACGCGGTTGCCTAGTTTTCCTATATGCCTAATAATGGCTCTGGTGGCAAATTTCAGGATGAGGAAGGTAACTTAAGTGACACAGACGGCTGCAGTGCCAGTTTAAAAAAAAAACCGGGAGATCGAGGGTGCCTCACGGGGGCCCCCCTCACGTTCGGGGCCCTACGCGGATGCGTAGTCGGCGTATGCCTAAGAACGGGCCTGAATATACATTTGTATAATAATACAGTAAATTGAAGTAAACATTTTCTCTTTATTGTTGCAATTTAAATTGGTTGCAGGGATTAAACCTAAACCCCAACAACCTAATTTTTTAGTGCTGTAGTCACGCCTGGGTCAGGACTCAATAACTAAGAATAAAAAAAAAAAAGCATAATTCTAACGAACAAGAAAAAGATGTTAGAACAACGAGCCAACACAGAGAAGATGTTAGAACAACGAGCCAACACAGAGAACATGTTAGAACAACGAGCCAGGGCAGAGAACATGTTAGAACAACGAGCCAGGGCAGAGAACATGTTAGAACAACGAGCCAGGGCAGAGAACATGTTAGAACAACGAGCCAGGGCAGAGAACATGTTAGAACAACGAGCCAGGGCAGAGAACATGTTAGAACAACGAGCCAGGGCAGAGAACATGTTAGAACAACGAGCCAGGGCAGAGAACATGTTAGAACAACGAGCCAGGGCAGAGAACATGTTAGAACAACGAGCCAGGGCAGAGAACATGTTAGAACAACGAGCCAGGGCAGAGAACATGTTAGAACAACGAGCCAGGGCAGAGAACATGTTAGAACAACGAGCCAGGGCAGAGAACATGTTAGAACAACGAGCCAGGGCAGAGAACATGTTAGAACAACGAGCCAGGGCAGAGAACATGTTAGAACAACGAGCCAGGGCAGAGAACATGTTAGAACAACGAGCCAGGGCAGAGAACATGTTAGAACAACGAGCCAGGGCAGAGAACATGTTAGAACAACGAGCCAGGGCAGAGAACATGTTAGAACAACGAGCCAGGGCAGAGAACATGTTAGAACAACGAGCCAGGGCAGAGAACATGTTAGAACAACGAGCCAGGGCAGAGAACATGTTAGAACAACGAGCCAGGGCAGAGAACATGTTAGAACAACGAGCCAGGGCAGAGAACATGTTAGAACAACGAGCCAGGGCAGAGAACATGTTAGAACAACGAGCCAGGGCAGAGAACATGTTAGAACAACGAGCCAGGGCAGAGAACATGTTAGAACAACGAGCCAGGGCAGAGAACATGTTAGAACAACGAGCCAGCGCAGAGAACATGTTAGAACAACGAGCCAGCGCAGAGAACATGTTAGAACAACGAGCCAGCGCAGAGAACATGTTAGAACAACGAGCCAGCGCAGAGAACATGTTAGAACAACGAGCCAGCGCAGAGAACATGTTAGAACAACGAGCCAGCGCAGAGAACATGTTAGAACAACGAGCCAGCGCAGAGAACATGTTAGAACAACGAGCCAGGGCAGGGAACATGTTAGAACAACGAGCAAGGGCATAGAACATGCTAGGACAACGAGCCAGGGCAGAGAACATGTTAGAACAACGAGCCAGGGCAGAGAACATGTTAGAACAACGAGCCAGGGCAGAGAACATGTTAGAACAACGAGCCAGCCCAGAGAACATGTTAGAACAACGAGCCAGGGCAGAGAACATGTTAGAACAACGAGCCAGCCCAGAGAACATGTTAGAACAACGAGCCAGGGCAGAGAACATGTAAGAACAACGAGCCAGGGCAGAGAACATGTTAGAACAACGAGCCAGGTCAGAGAACATGTTAGAACAACGAGCCAGCTCAGAGAACATGTTAGAACAACGAGCCAACACAGAGAACATGTTAGAACAACGAGCCAGCGAAGAGAACATGTTAGAGCAACGAGCCAGCACAGAGAACATGTTAGAACAATGAGCCAGCGCAGAGAACATGCTAGAACAACGAGCCAGCGAAGAGAACATGTTAGAACAACGAGCCAGGGCAGAGAACATGTTAGAACAACGAGCCAGCACAGAGAACATGTTAGAACAACGAGCCAGCGCAGAGAACATGTTAGAACAACAGAACAACGAGCCAGCGAAGAGAACATGTTAGAACAACGAGCCAGGGCAGAGAACATGTTAGAACAACGAGCCAGCACAGAGAACATGTTAGAACAACGAGCCAGCGCAGAGAACATGTTAGAACAACGAGCCAGCGCAGAGAACATGTTAGAACAACGAGCCAGCGCAGAGAACATGTTAGAACAACGAGCCAGCGCAGAGAACATGTTAGAACAACGAGCCAGGGCAGGGAACATGTTAGAACAACGAGCAAGGGCATAGAACATGTTAGGACAACGAGCCAGGGCAGAGAACATGTTAGAACAACGAGCCAGGGTAGAGAACATGTTAGAACAACGAGCCAGGGCAGAGAACATGTTAGAACAACGAGCCAACACAGAGAACATGTTAGAACAACGAGCCAGCGCAGAGAACATGTTAGAACAACGAGCCAGGGCAGAGAACATGTTAGAACAACGAGCCAGGGCAGAGAACATGTTAGAACAACGAGCCAGGGCAGAGAACATGTTAGAACAACGAGCCAGCGCAGAGAACATGTTAGAACAACGAGCCAGGGCAGAGAACATGTTAGAACAACGAGCCAGCTCAGAGAACATGTTAGAACAACGAGCCAACACAGAGAACATGTTAGAACAACGAGCCAGCTCAGAGAACATGTTAGAACAACGAGCCAGCACAGAGAACATGTTAGAACAATGAGCCAGCGCAGAGAACATGCTAGAACAACGAGCCAGCGAAGAGAACATGTTAGAACAACGAGCCAGCACAGAGAACATGTTAGAACAACGAGCCAGCGCAGAGAACATGTTAGAACAACCAGCCAGCGCAGAGAACATGTTAGAACAACGAGCCAGCGCAGAGAACATGTTAGAACAACGAGCCAGCGCAGAGAACATGTTAGAACAACGAGCCAGCGCAGAGAACATGTTAGAACAACGAGCCAGCGCAGAGAACATGTTAGAACAACGAGCCAGCGCAGAGAACATGTTAGAACAACGAGCCAGCGCAGAGAACATGTTAGAACAACGAGCCAGCGCAGAGAACATGTTAGAACAACGAGCCAGCGCAGAGAACATGTTAGAACAACGAGCCAGCGCAGAGAACATGTTAGAACAACGAGCCAGCGCAGAGAACATGTTAGAACAACGAGCCAGCGCAGAGAACATGTTAGAACAACGAGCCAGCGCAGAGAACATGTTAGAACAACGAGCCAGCGCAGAGAACATGTTAGAACAACGAGCCAGCGCAGAGAACATGTTAGAACAACGAGCCAGCGCAGAGAACATGTTAGAACAACGAGCCAGCGCAGAGAACATGTTAGAACAACGAGCCAGCGCAGAGAACATGTTAGAACAACGAGCCAGCGCAGAGAACATGTTAGAACAACGAGCCAGCGCAGAGAACATGTTAGAACAACGAGCCAGCGAAGAGAACATGTTAGAACAACGAGCCAGGGCAGAGAACATGTTAGAACAACGAGCCAGCACAGAGAACATGTTAGAACAACGAGCCAGCGCAGAGAACATGTTAGAACAACGAGCCAGCGCAGAGAACATGTTAGAACAACGAGCCAGCGCAGAGAACATGTTAGAACAACGAGCCAGCGCAGAGAACATGTTAGAACAACGAGCCAGGGCAGGGAACATGTTAGAACAACGAGCAAGGGCATAGAACATGTTAGGACAACGAGCCAGGGCAGAGAACATGTTAGAACAACGAGCCAGGGTAGAGAACATGTTAGAACAACGAGCCAGGGCAGAGAACATGTTAGAACAACGAGCCAACACAGAGAACATGTTAGAACAACGAGCCAGCGCAGAGAACATGTTAGAACAACGAGCCAGGGCAGAGAACATGTTAGAACAACGAGCCAGGGCAGAGAACATGTTAGAACAACGAGCCAGGGCAGAGAAC
The DNA here is from genome assembly GCA_964033795.1 of Lymnaea stagnalis. NCBI lineage: Eukaryota > Metazoa > Mollusca > Gastropoda > Lymnaeidae > Lymnaea > Lymnaea stagnalis. The sequence goes on from CAXITT010000292.1 coordinate 159,932, forward strand.
ATGTTTGAATAACGCAGAGATAAAAACAGATGACTTTTTACAAAGTTTATGCAATCACGAGGACAAAAAATGATCAATGGGAGACAACAGGCATTTACAAGAGTTGACTAAATAAACCTTTTCGTACACGTCATCTTTAATTGATACCCAGTGCATAGTAGCGGAAGTTATAGTTTTTAAAACATTTCCTTAAAAATTCATGATACTTTTTTTTATTACAAGTCAATTAAAAACAAATTTTATAATTAATTTTAGCATATCAGAAAGAAAGGTAGTTAAAAAAACATTAGACTACATAGATGTCAACATCTGTTATTGGCATATGAACATATTTGCTTATTCGCCATGTACAAATATGCGGAAATGAATAATGAGAATCCTGGAAAGCCGGGGTCATGTCATGGAGAAAGAAAAAGTGTGGGAGCTCACCCTAGATAACCCCCCACACCACCCTCAAAAATAAACTTTTTCTTTGCAAATATTGTGCACAATATATTAAAAAGTAAGCATCCGGTTTACACGTGAATTAAAAAGTAGGTTACCGGTTTACAGGTGTATTAAAAAGTAGGTTACCGGTTTACAGGTGTATTAAAAAGTAGGTTACCGGCTTACAGGTGTATTAAAAAGTAGGTTACCGGTTTACACGTGTATTAAAAAGTAGGTTACCGGTTTACAGGTGCATTAAAAAGTAGGTTACCGGCTTACAGGTGCATTAAAAAGTAGGTTACCGGCTTACAGGGTATTAAAAATTAGGTTACCGGCTTACATATGTATTAAAAAGTAGGTTACCGGTTTACAGGTGTATTAAAAAGTAGGTTACCGGTTTACAGGTGTATTAAAAAGTAGGTTACCGGTTTACAGATGTATTAAAAAGTAGGTTACCGGTTTACACGTGTATTAAAAAGTAGGTTACATGTTTACACGTGTATTAAAAAGTAGGCTACCGGTTCACACGTGCATTAAAAAGTAGCCTACCGGTTTACACGTGTATTAAAAAGTAGCCTACCGGTTTACACGTGTATTAAAAAGTAGGTTACCGGTTTACACGTGTATTGAAAAGTAGGTTACCGGTTTAAACGTGTATTGAAAAGTAGGTTACCGGTTCAAGCGTATATTAAAAAGTAGGCTACTGGTTTACACGTGTATTAAACGAAGAATAAAACAAATGTCACTAAATAGTTGAGCATGGACATCTTCCTAATATCCCTTTCACACCGCTCACAACGGCTTACCCAAGGGAACCGTCTTGCATTACTGCTAGCCACAACGGCATTGCTTTTCTGGAAAAAGTACAGGGACGTAGTTCCCACGCGTCCCTGCAGACCTGGAACCCTGCTGAGAAGGCCATTTTTTGCATGTGATTCTATACATCGTCTGGACATATTTGACTGCCTAAGATATGGCAAAAAACAATGTTTTCTCGCGTCTGTTCCTCTAGCCCAAGTCGCAGTGAGCTGAATCAGGTCCATGGAGACCCTATGACCCATGAGCCCCAGTCGCAGTGAGCTGATTCAGGTCCATGGAGACCCTATGACCCATGAGCCCCAGTCGCAGTGAGCTGATTGAGGTCCATGGAGACCCTATGACCCCTGAGCCCTAGTCGCAGTGAGCTGAATCAGTCCATGGACACCCTTCTACCCACGAGGCCCAGTCGCAGTGAGCTGATTCAGGTCCATGGAGACACCCATGAGCCCAAGTCGCAGTGAGCTGAATCAGTCCATGGAGACCCTATGACCCATGAGCCCAAGTCGCAGTGAGCTGATTCAGGTCCATGGAGACCCTATGACCCATGAGCCCCAGTCGCAGTGAGCTGATTCAGGTCCATGGAGACCCTATGACCCATGAGCCCCAGTCGCAGTGAGCCGTGCCAAGTCCATGGACCCTATAACCCATCGATACATTCATAACTGGGGCTTTGATTTGTAGCGACATAAGTTTCTCTGAAGTCAGACATCTGATAGAGAACTAATAAGTCCTCGATTTTGCTTAGAGAACTCACTGAACGGCTGTTTGAAATAATTTATTATAAGTGTCTTGTGTTCAAATTGTTTTATTTTTGTGCTTAAAATGTATAATGCAATCAAAAAGACATTTCCATTTATTTGGATCAATAAAAGAATCTTATCTTATCTTGTAAATTATTGGAAATAATATTTAAATACTTAGTTTATTCTTAAAATACGAGGAATTATTACAAAATAAGTTAATTCTATCAAAGTATGGGGGAAAAAAAACATTGAGTTTTTTTGTTGTTGTTGTAACTTTATCTTAGACCTAGCCATTGTTTTTATGTACGTTTGAAAATAAATATTCTGGTAAGATCTGTATTTGTTGGCATCCGTCCGACACAATGTGGCGATGTGACTTCGCAGGACGAAATCCAATCTAAATTCAGAGTTGCCTTCTCTTTTTTTGGGGGGGGGGGGGGGGGGGGAGGANAGAGATGTTTTTGCTTGACTATGGTATTGAGCTCCAGACCACCAACTTCAGATTTGCTTAGTTTAGACCATTCGGCCATCCAGCACCCAATTATTAGAAAATGAACGTGTGAATTTTTTAAATAAATGAAATGAAGAAATGAATAGAATATAATCATTTCAAAACTTAAATGTTAATGGCTCATCTCTTCTTATAATAATTTTTTTATCACATCGCCTGAAGGTTTATGGTGTACACAAAAAAAAAACAACAGCTTTGAATGAATATCTCAAACCAGAAACAAATACATTGAACATCCAAATGATAAGTTGGTTTAATCTATCAACACAAATGGCATCGCGAAATGACAATCATATTATCAACACAACTGAATTGCAACGTTTATGAAAGTGTTTATTTCAAATGCGTCTCGCGTCATTTTTCTGCCACTTATGATGAGGGTTGACATTATAAAAGCTTAACTAATGAGATAGTGGTATTTCTTTCCATAAAGCATCATCCAGTCGTCATAAATCTTCTCATCCGCCTTGACTGCCGCCTTATGTTTGTTGGCCGCTGATTTAGACAGTAAAACAAAGACAGTTAGTGTTACTAAATAAAATTTAACCGTCCAGACTACCGGAAAAATCAATTATAAATATTATCCCTCATTCGAACCATTGAGGATGTCATTCAAACACACTGTCAGTAATGGGATTTATTACTTACAATGAAATGTAGTTACATTTTGCCTCATTTTGGTACCAACCAAAAATATCCTCCTACTTATAAATAATAATAATTTAAAGAAAATTAGTCCACAACTTCAGCAACCAGTGAATTAATTAGGAATGGGGGGATTTCATGATATGCAAGATTTCACTCCCATAATGCACTGATCTCTTCCTAAATTAGAATGCCCCTTTCAGAAAAGGCTTTACACAAAGCCTTTTGAGCTACCATTTGACCAGATAGATACATTTTATTTAATTAATGTATGTTAATTTTTTAAAGTTCATGATATGTTTGTTAAATTGTATTTACAGCATGGTGAGCCCAGCCCTAGTCTGGGGTACCGCGCTACATAAAACCACCACTAATAATAATAGGGCATGAGAGCAAGGTGTGCATCACGTTCATACTACACAGTTAGATAAGGGATACATTTTCGTTTCTCAATGGCCCCTAGTCAAGGTAAATGGCTCTTAGTCAAGGTAATCAAGGGAAGAGCATTCCATTCACGCACACACATTATGGAAAACTCATTTCAATAATCGATCACAATTCTCGGGCTGTGTTAATAAAAATCTTGTTCTTTTATAAATATGGCTATAGAAACAGCTGCGTTGGTGGAAACAAGCTTCCTAAAGGAACAGTTGAGGCGACAACACTTGACACATTTGCGTCTATTGCCTCAGGCCTTCCAACCCCCATTTCCCGTTGTAGCCCTTGAAACCAGTGAAATATCCTCTTCAATACCAGGCACACAAACATTGCGAATCCGCTCTACATACATAGGAGCCAGAATGATCAATACATTTATCGTGTGCCCTTAATATATAGAAGAAGAAGAAATGTTATTTTACATCGTCTGGTAAAGAAAAAAAAAATTACTAAAGGAATTTTGTCTATTTACATTTTCTTGACCAAATCATTGACATACTCCAGTCTCCAATAGTAAGAATGACACGTAAAACAATTGAAACTACCATATATGTTGAAGGTCTCCTCTTCAAATATTTGTGGGAAAGGAGTGGGTGTAGCATCATAATCTGTCACGTTCTTCATATTTCCTGGGCCGCCTCGGAGGTCCAAAAACGCTGGATGAGTTCTACCTTCTGCCCTGTAGTCCCGTATCTGATAGTCCTTTGAAATTGTTATATTTATTTGATCAATTGAAAAAAAAATCATCAAATAATGGATACAAAATATTGAATGTAAACTGAAGAAGTTATCTATATTGACTGACGTAACAGCATTGGATTCCGCTTTCGATTCCCTGTAAAACTTACCATAAAAGAAACCATGCATTTAACGAAAAATTTAAAATAAAACGCATTGAAATCACTTTCCTGGCAAACCACTTTCCTGGCAAAGCTTTCAAATAAATAAATAACTGATAATAATTAAGACGTGTGCATTACAGCTGTGCATTGGCGTAAGACAAACATCTATTCAATTGCTTTGAGGTTTCTGGTTTCTCTTTTTCAGACACGTCAACCGAACAGGTGGAAATTGTCTATTTGTCATCGCCTTGTCCAGACTAAATCATAGGTAAATTGTGATGCCATTTTTTTAGGGCTAAATAAATAAGACACAATAGAATCTCTTACCCATATTAGTATTAAGTACCTTTTTGTACGGGTAGTTTGTGACTGGACTTGAAAACGGTACTCCTGCAGTTTTGCGTGCACGTTCGTAAGCATTCATTGGCCAATGAAACATCCATGGGTATGTTGGCAAGGCTTGGAGATCGCCGTGGAGGTATCTAGGGAGCTTCACAATCCCATGGATGGGATGTACTGTTGCAGATGACTTCATTTTCTTGTAAATTCAACCAATCTTTTTTAATGTTTCATTTCATAGATTATAATTCTTGTCATAGCTGATATAACGTGCATCATTTGTTTTCTAGGAGCAAATTGGGGGGGGGGGGGGGGTGTCCTCAGGGTTTCCCGGTACACTCAAACCAGGTTGGCACACATGACTTCATTACACATGACTTCATTACACATGACTTCATTACACATGACTTCATTCCACTAAGTGGGATCTCGAGGTCAGCTTTGCCGATTTTTTACCAGCAAACTCCGACGGTCCCATTGTGCTCAGACCACCGTGTCGACCATGAGTTCAGTGAGGCCAGCTGGGAATGTTGTCGTCTGCTACGCCGATGTTATTGTCAGCGAACTCAAACTTAACGCACCCCAACTAAACATTCTGTAGAAAAGAATTGATGCATAAACCGAAATGAGTTTTTCGAATATTTATTCATCTCGTTTCTAAAAAATGATACACCAATGAGATTATTTTGGAAACTAAATGAAAACAAAGGTATTATAAAGTATAGTTATTATAGCAGTACTTATAGGCTAATAAAATATATTTTCATATGAAGTTTGAAAGTCTTTATAGATAGCGTACCCCAGGGCTGATGGTCGTGGTAGGGTGTTGTTTCTTTGTGTTGCTTTGTTTGTTTGTTTCGTTCTTTGTTTGTTTAACACCTAGCGACGGAAGTAGTTTCGTTAATGCGTCATTTAAAATTTAATTTTTACTTTAAAAAAAGGATTCTATAGTTTTCACAAATCAAAAAATAATAATGATAACTAATCGACCCGCGACGTAGCATACGTCGCAGAATTGCTCATGAACTATATTAATATTCTCATGTCCAAACCACTTTTAAACCGAATATTTTTTACACAATACTTAAATTAAGACGATTTCATTTCCGAAAAGAAAATATTAAGCACCAAACGCAATATTTATACAGATAGATAGATTCAGGAATCCACTTGCAAAACCAGCTCAATAACTTCCGTTTCGATTTTGAGAAAAAGCTGTTTTTGTACATTAACTTTATATAGCGAGCATATCATTTCTATTTTTGTTATGGTGACATATTAGATTTAAATGAAGCTTGTGATTTATTAAATACATAAATTAATACAGATTGACACTTAACAAACCAGTTAAAATAGATCTTTGTTTTCAAATATAGCCTAACTTTTCAATGAATTTCAATTTCCATTTTTTCATATTGAGTTTATTGATATAACTTATCCGATGAACTAAAACATGTAGAGATAGTAATAATGATAATAATAAAAACTGTGTGCTGAGGTTGGAGGGTGAGGGAGATGTTCAGATGTTAAAATGGGCATAGCCATTGGAGTGGGAAGGGTCAGAAAAATTGATCCAGCGAGGGGACATTTCAGGGCGATATGACATCTATCAGTGCGTAAATTATGTAATCATGCACCCGGTACCATTCATTATTTGAAATCACTCCGATTGTGTCGCATCACAGGGTAATCTTTTGGCCCCATCTTACTTTTCCCCCCGTGCTGTCACATTGATTGGCATGGAAAGTGGGGGGGGGGGGCGTAAAACAGCAATCGAGGGGGTCAGCTTGCCCCGAGGGACTGCCAGGTGGGTGCTGGGGGGGGTCATTGGGTCCTCTTCCAAAAAAGTTTGAATTTTTAATAATGCAGGCATTCATTTTAGCATATATGTTGTTACATTGATTGGCATTGAAAGAGGGGGGGGGGGGCGTAAAACAGCAATCGAGGGCGTCAGCTTGCCCCGAGTGACTGCCAGGTGGGAGCTGGGAGGGGTCATTGGGTCCTCTTCCAAAAAAGTTTGAATATTTAATAATGCAGGCATTCATTTTAGCATATACCTAAATTTTATTTTGCATCATTTCGTAATTAATCGGAGAGCAAACAAAAAATTAGGTGTTTTCAACCTGGTTGCATTTATACAAAGGCTATATTGAAAGTTGTTACAAATTAGTTTAGTTATTTTAATGAAACTATTTATCATTGAAACTACTTCAATAATAACTATTTTTACATATATATACATATTTATATCCCTAAAAAATGGATCCATCACAAAAAGGAAGTATTGGCCTACTAATTATCTTCCTAAATCTTTAATAATAAATGTTACCAGACACAAACAGAGAAAAAATACTGTTTTGTAGAAAAATACTTAATGACAACTTTTATGTAATAGTTTAGCAATTGCAAAAAGTATACTGATTGCCGTAATTTTAAAAGAAAACACATTATGATAGTGTACAGTTAACACTTAGTCCTAGTTTAAATTATGACAGAGTACAGTTAACACTTATTCCTAGTTTAAAAGTTGATCTTATTTAATAAAGATATGGATTTTGAAAACATGTTCCCGATGTTCAATATTTAGCAAGAACTAACTCCAAATATAGATCTTGATTCTAAAAGGGGCCACCTGAGTCGAAAAGGTTGGGTACTGTGGGGGCGTCCATTAATTAAGTCAACAAAATAGGGGGAGGGGGTTGGACAATTATTGACAAGGATTATTTAATAAAGATAGGGATTTTGAAAACATGTTCACGATGTTCAATATTTAGCAAGAACTAACCCCAAATATAGATCTTGATTCTAAAAGGGGCCACGTGAGTCGAAAAGGTGGGGTACGGTGGGGGCGTCCATTAATTAAGTCAACAAAATAGGGGGAGGGGGTTGGACAGTTATTGACAAGGGGGAGGGGGGGAGTTTAGATTAGTTGACGTCAACAATCATGTATTTTCTATTCAAATTTTAATCTTAAAACTTGACTGGTTCTTACATTATTTTAATCGATTTAATGAGTGTAAACAGTTAAATATTTTTATGCTTTTAACAATATAAGAGTTTAATGTTTGTCTGTCTGTGCGATGCAGATTGTTGGTCAGAATGTTGGTCAAACTTTGTTAGTGCAAGAGAAATCAAAAGTTGGCATCTCTTCACCTGTCATTTTTCTCTTAATCCGCTCCCTAGAATGATTAACACATCATTGCACAAAGTGTTCAATTTAAAAATAAAAAAAAACACACACACACTCACCGCTGTTCTAAAAACAACTACACCAACTCAAAGACAGAGAGAGCTTAATGGGGCTTAATGCTCATCGACAATATTTCTATTTTAAGTGCTGAATGGGTAGATAAGAATGATGTTGAGTTGTCTGGTGGATCAGTTCCACAAGGTGGGAATGATAAATCAGCTACTATACACTATACCCATCAGGGGCGTGATTTCAGGTTTTTTTCAAGGAAAGGGGAAAAAAGAAAAAGTGGGGGGGGGGGGGGGGGGGGGACCAAAACTTTGTCGGCTTGTTAGTTGTTTATTTCTGGAGGCGCCACAATACACATGAATTTAAATAAAACAAGCAAAATCAGGCGAAATCAGGCGGGGCGCTAATGCCCCCCCCCCCTGTTCTTCCCAAAGGATGTCCCTGATGCCCATTGTTACGATAGAGCAACACCTGGCTAATCCTTGGGAAGATGAAACCCTTGAAAACTACTTTGGAATTTCTGGTTCGGTTTTGGCTTGGTTTAGGTCCTACCTCTCTGATAGAACGCAAATGGTCTCTGTCGATGGCTGTCTCTCCGGCAGTGCTGATTTGGTGTACGGAGTGCCACAGGGGTCCGTTTTGGGTCCGGTTCTATTCATAATGTATACCAGACCACTACTCCTCTTGCTCGGGAGGCATGCTGTTGAGAACCAGTCATTTGCAGATGATACACAGCTATACATGCATACCCATCCATCTCTTGTCGATTCCGCTGTCCAGACTTTGCGGGGGTGCATTGATGATGTCAAGTCTTGGATGACACTCAGCAAGTTGAAGCTTAATGATGACAAAACAGAAGCACTCCTCATTTACAATCACAAATCATCCTCTACCTCAACTCTTCCCACCTCATTTCAAGTAGGTAACTCCGACATACAGTTTACACCCTCTGCTAGGAATCTTGGTTATATTCTTTCTAACAACATGTCTCTCGATAAACATATCTCTCACATTTGTCGTTCGGCATACACCGCCATCCGTCAGATCAGCTCCATCCGCCACTACCTGACAGTTAGCGCAACAAAAACTCTAGTCTGTGCTCTTGTTCTCTCTCGTCTTGACTATTGCAACTCACTTCTGTCAGGTTCACCGAAACATTTTATAGAAAAACTGCAGAAAGTTCAAAACTCTGCTGCTAGGCTTGTTCTTAAGGCAAAAAAACGCGATCACGTCACTCCACTACTCCACTCACTACATTGGCTCCCTATACAGGCACGCATTGACTACAAGCTGTCTCTTCTCTGTCACAACTTTTTCTCGGATTCCTGCCCTTCCTATCTAACTGAACTTCTTTCTGTCTATTCACCCCTTCGACAACTTCGCTCCTCCGCAGACTCGCGTATTCTGTCCGTTCCCAAGACACGCACTAAATTATATGGTGAACGATCTTTCTCTTTCTGCGCCCCCAAACAATGGAATTCTTTGCCACTACACATCCGCAATATAACAACCACACAGGCCTTCAAAACTGCACTCAAAACACATCTATTTAAACTATACTACTCTGACTGATTCTCCTCCTATAAACCGATAAACGTACATGGGTTTCCTTGTAAAAATGTCTGGTGTGGGTGGATGAATATACCTATGGTGTTGTTTTGCTTATATGTTGTTTTTATTTCATTTATGTATTTTATTTTAACGAAGTGATTATTCACAGAGCTGTGCGGATCGGTGAGCCCAGCCCTAGGCCGGGGTACCGCGCTATATAAGACCACTTATTATTATTATTATTATGATAACAGCTACAATCTGTACTATAATTGTCAGCTATTATACTGGCAATAATCATATTTATACTTCCACAAACAATGATATTTTAGAACCTATGAATGATTTAAATTTATACGCAAAACTTTATGTTTTCAGGGCTTGTTTAACTTGTAAGAAAACTCATTTTTAAATCAAACATATTGTTTTTATAGTAATTCCCCTTGCAGCAACAAACATTGGAAAAAAAGAAAAAAAAATCTATGAGAGTAATCATTGTTAAGTAAATAGATATCAAATTATTTTCTAATACTATTTAAATATAATTAATATTTCATAAATAATATTTTTACACTTAAAAATGAAATTTTATGGACACTTTTATTATTAAAATAACAAAAAATTACTATTTTAAATGGGGTATTGCACCCTTTTATAATAATTTTTTGAAAAGTAAAAGAAATAAATGAAGAGTCCCCAACCGGAAGAAACACGTAGATCATTAGACCGGTCTGTTATTAAAAGAGAGCATACAGTAGAGTTATTGAAAGTCTGAAAAACATGGGTAATTAAATAATACAATTAACAAATAGTATTTAATATATAATTTAAAATAGTATAGTTTCTTTCTTTTTTTTTGTAATGGGGGGGGGGTGGGGGGGGGGAACAATTCATGATGATATTTTTAGTAAAAGTAGGCCTAACGTTAAAATAGTATTTAATATATAATTTAAAATAGTATAGTTTCTTTCTTTTTTTTTGTAATGGGGGGGGGGGTGGGGGGGGGGAACAATTCATGATGATATTTTTAGTAAAAGTAGGCCTAACGTTAAGTATACAGTACAGTGTACAGTAGATACTTTGATAACAAAATTAAAACTTAAAAAAAATAAACCAATGACATAGTTGAATAGAGCTAATTTTTAAAAGAATTATAACACCAAAATCATATTTTTAGCTGTTGTAGTTTTTAAGTTATGAATTTTTAAAGTACGACTTAATTTGTCCTTTTTTAACATGGACCACATCTCCACATTCTGTGACCCAATTCCGCTGTTCGCGTCATGAGCTTTATAACTCTTCTTTTAATGATAAATTTATTTTCAGAACTAATGCTGTATTAAAAAAATAAGTTTAATAATGTTAACAATTATAGATAAATTGTAGCTTATCTAACTATGCATTGTTTCTATCATAATGTATTAATATATGGCTTTTCTGTTCACCAAATCTACGACGTCCATTATACCAATATTTGCTATATAGTCTATATAAGGCAACTCATGCCTTAATTACGAAAATACTGTTTGGGAACTATTGAACTCTCAACTTTGTTACATGACTAATTAATTAAAGCTTTCCCTGACCTAGTTGAATAGTTTTTGTACACGGCAAACTTTGATGAATGAAATCTCTGAAATAGTAGTATATAATAGCCCTTATGCAAGTCACTGTGAATGGCTGCCATGACATTTTGCACACGGCGAATTTTGATCATAATCATGTATAATATGGACTCTACCGGGTTTTTTAACCTCAAATTAAAATATTATTCTTTCAAAAAAATTTTAATTCATTCTAAAACATAAGTTATGAAATATTTTGATGTAAATAGTGGAAATAATTATTTATTTCCTAAGTAAAGGCGTCTTCCGCCACTGAAAGGGGGCGTGGCCACTTCCCAATCGAAATTGGGCTGAGCTATATTACCATATAGGGGTTCACTCAAGTGAGCATAACAAGTGATCGACATGTCCTAACTCAATGAGAATTGACACAAATACACATTGATAGATAATACAGAATAAGACTTTTTTTTAAAGACATAAAAGTTAAACTTCTATACGAATTTTATAGTGAAAGATGCCTTATATTTACAGGGGAATCTCAAAATACAGGTCGATTGAAAAATTTAAAAAAAAAGCAATGTAAATGTAGGCCAACATGTCTACCTAATTATAAGGCCGGAAACGGAACTCAAATATATATAGAAAGCACTCATTTAATAATAAATAGACACACACATCGGAAAATTAAAAACTCGGATTTTTCTGCGCCGATTGCCATTTCCGATACACAATAAGTAGTAGCCTCCCTTGGTTTACCGAAGTATCTATACAGTAGTACTAGTACTACTAGGTACTTTAATACTATACAAATTTTAAAAAAAAAACAAATGAAACCAGAATCAACTTTTTAGCTTAAGTACTTTTTGAGCTACGAATTTTTAAAGTGTGAGTTCGTTTGGTATTTTTTACTAGGCAGTGTCTACACGTCCGGCGCGCCGGACATATATCTCCAGCACTATTTGTCCGGCGACCAAGTCACATGACCGCCGTAACAAAGTGGCGAGAGATATCTTGTCTCTTTCAGCCTTGTCACGTGACTGTGAATGATTCAAAACTATTGTTAATTTTAAAATCTATTTCTCTACCAAGTAATGTACTGAGTATCTTGAATGCAAATAATAGAAAAACAACTTAAGTGAAAGTGGCTTGCAAACATTTTTGTTTATTAGTTTGTTATTTGAGTTTGTGCACCAGTAATCCATAAAATAAATTAGGGGCCAGTGTGGAGTAGGTAACCAATAAAAGTAAAAGATTTCATTTTAAATTGTTACAAAATATTTAAAAACTTCTCATGAAACTACTGTTGATGATGAACATAATAATATAAATATAGTATAAAATATTTTACATTAAAATGGGAGTAAATAAAAATGATCCTATCCCCGGTATTGATCCTCACATCATAATATCGTCAAGCGACCACTCTACCACTAAACCACACAAGATCTACAAAACTGTATTTTGTTCGAAATTATAAAAATACTAGCCATACGGCGGTCACGTGACATACCGCCGGACGTATATCTTGCGCACTATTTGTCCGGCGCGCCGGACGTGTAGACTCTCCGTTTTTACTATGGACGAAACCTCCACATCTTGTTACCTTATTCCGCTGACTGCATCATGCGCATTGACTATATACTTTATATAAGGCAACGCATCCCCTATCACTAAAATACTGTTTATGGTCGACTTAGTTTAAACTTTCAACTTTAGCACATGAATAATTAATTAAAACTTTCCCTGACCAATGGTTTAATAGTTTATGCACATGGCAAACTCTTATGAATGAAACTCTGAGATAGTACTACGATACAGCCATTATACAAGTGGCTGTGAATGGTTGCCAATGACAACGTGTTCTGATCATTTAAAATATGGACTCTACCAGGTTTTTAAAGCTCAAATTAAAACATTCCAGTTCAAATGTCTTCAAAATGCATTCTGAAACACAAGTTATCAAATATTTTGATGTAAATAGTGGTAATAATTTAATATTTCCTAAGTATCAGCAACTTCCGCCATTTAAAAGGGGGCGTGTCCCATGCCATGTCGAAATTAGGCTGAGCGAACTGCTGACCTGCTGCAAACCCGTAGAAACATGGCGTCTCTCGTAAAACACATATCGCTGTGAAAATTGGCATTCATACATGTAGATCAATACATGCTCCAGATGCATAAAAAATTTGGTAGTGACATGTCTTTTACTTTAACTTAATTTTAATGGTTGAAGTTGCCTTATATTCACCAAGGATTTTCAACTAGCTGACCACTCCACGTGCGGAAATTTTTTTTTTACCGACATCGTTGTTTTGCAGATTTCTAATCACTTAGACGGTAATTACACGACCAGTTGCGAATCTGCAAATAATGCTGAGCGTTATCTGCAGACAGTTGGCAGACTGAATTCTTCAAATAACGGCGACCGTATTTGCAGAGCTGTGCCAATAATCACTTCAATTTATAATATGGACCTAATTAAATCCATTTTACTAGGGGGGGGCGGGGGGCGTGAGGGGGATCAAAGTCTGAAAAAATGTTATCCAGCTTCTTCTTTGCCACGGCCAAAGTAAGATGTGCAGTAAAAATAAAATCCAGCTGTAAACATTTTATGTGTGCTAATTATTATGATTAAAATTATAAATTAAAATACACGCCTAAATAATTACCGTAAGAAGTTTTACTGCATACAAAGTTTCATATGAAAAAGAACATCTTGTATTAAATATAATAACATGTGATTAGGCTTAATGATGATAAAATAAGCTTAGGCCAATCATTGTTTAGGAACATGGTCACGTGAGCCAACACACACACACCCACACCCCCTTTTCGATTTTCTGTTGTTGGGAGAAATGTATACTGAGTGTTATTTACATAAATGAGCCCTAGTTTACTTATAAAGGCATCAATATTTTTATGTACAATTAAACAATTTCATTGGGTATATTGTGCAACTATAACAAAAATTAATCAATTTAATGTCTAGGAAACACTACTATTTATTCTTTAATGCAATGCAGAGTATGCAGAATCAATGTTTAAAACTGCACATAATTTTGATGAAAACTTAAGCAGTTATGCATAAATAAAATAAAATATATACAAAGAAAGAAAAATTAGTGTATTATGTCTTGAAAATCCGATTGGAGTGAATTTATGAGACTAGACACAAACAATAAATTAAATTTTGTTGGCACATGTTTTTTCTTTGGCAACATACATACTTTAGAGTGATTTCAGTGTTGTAATCCAAAATAGATTATGACCAATGTCATAATTAAGCTGCGCGGCCGTGCAACTATCTCAGAGACTCCGTGCAGTAGTTTTGAGTGTCCGCACAGCAAATTCCCATGTAAGTTTGTATCTGTGGGCTGTAAAATTTTGCACACAAAAAAATTGATGCTGTAAAACTTTGCACACAACTGTGTGATTTTGCACACGAACCAACAAAGCTTAGAGGGAACATTGATTATGACTACTAATAATTATTGCACTACATCAATCTATCACCAATCGGTAGGTTTTTTTTACAGTAAACTACCAATAGCCGCTTAGAAGCTACTCGTAGTGGAGTTCCAATAGCTCTCTTAGAAGCTATTAGTAGTTTACTACAAATAGCTCCCTAGTTTACTACTAATAGCCACAGCCTAGTAATTATTAAGTTAGTTACTCTTACACTCTATCTTCTCTCTTATACTGACTAGTTTTAGTTTCTAGCTAGGCTAATTTCTTTTGTATTTGTGGGTGTAGCTAGACTAGCGTTTTGAAGTGTTAACTCCTCAACTATTTATCACTGTGAGTGTGTACACATACACATGAAAATTGTAATTTTGTGTTTGTTTAGACACCTCTTAAAGCAAGGGAGGCTACTTCAAAATTTATTGGAAATATACGCCTGCGCAAAAATTTGAGTTTTTAATTTTTGGATTTTCATCCTTTTTCCTTGATAAAAAGACTATTTTATCATAAAATTTTGTTATCCTTCCACACGTTATAATGTAGTGGGCATCTTGACCTACAAAGTTTATTTTCCAGTGGACCCAACTTTGGGAAAAATCATTGGTCGTTACATGGTATCTTTCCATGTTAGCTTTTGTCAAAATTGAAAATATACCCCTTTCATTTTTCGATTCTGACTATGTACATTAATATTAGGCCTACATGTATTGCAATTTTCAAAGTGATATATTTTTGACAAGAGATTCTTTGATTTTTATTAGTGAGCTGGGTTCATATATTATATAGATCCATATTTTGACATTTTTTCATGTTTTGATTTAAAAGTCCAAATTGAAAATATACCGCATTTATTTATTTCTATTCCATAAAGACCAATTTTAAAGGCCATTTGGTTTTTTACAGGAGGCACATTGATTTATTTTTTTAATGAGCAGGGTGATGCTTGACTTAGCTATGATAGCTTTTGACCGCCCCCCTTCATAATGACCAAATAATTTTTTTAATGTATTCTATTTATTTAATTTGAGTTTAGGCCATTATCAATGTAAATATGTTTCAAATTTTGTTTAAATAGTATTGAAAGGCAAATATGGGTCTTGAATCATAGCGTCACATTCTTACAATTAGCAATGTATGCAACCAGGGCCGTCTTAACAACATAGGAGGCCCTGGGCACAGCAATGCACCGGGGCCCCCTAGCAACACAAAACAACTTGGCTGTGCGAAGGGGGGCACTCGCCCCATGCTCAAAGGGGGGGGGGGGGAGCAAACAGTTCTGCTCCCCACCAACTCATCAAGAGGAATACAAATTTAAAATAAAAATAAACATTCAATAAAGTTAAATTCAATAATAATCGTTACCAGGGCCGTCTTAACAACATAGGAGGCCCTGGGCACAGCAATGCACCGGGGCCCCCTAGCAACACAAAACAACTTGGCTGTGCGAAGGGGGGCACTCGCCCCATGCTCAAAGGGGGGGGGGGGAGCAAACAGTTCTGCTCCCCACCAACTCATCAAGAGGAATACAAATTTAAAATAAAAATAAACATTCAATAAAGTTAAATTCAATAATAATCGTTTTCGTAATATAATATAATATTTGTTAACAATATGTAAAGCATGATGCCATTATAAGAGTGAGTCTCCTTGAAACGTGGAGTCCCCTACAAGTGAGGGGCCCAGGCCTATGCCTTAAGACGGCACTGTGTGCAAGGCTGTCATGGGCAAGATCTTGTGTCATGATAGTATAGTATTTAAGCTTAGTCTGTTTTTGTGAATTTCATTCATAATTTTGAACGCAGTGTGCAAACAATAGGTAGTTATTATTCATGTGCAAATTTGAAAGTTAGCTTTTTTTATGGAACACTTTGCCCATTACAACTCATTGTGTATGTCATATAGCCTTATATTAGTTAATAGAATAGCCTCTCAACACTTAACTGGTAATGGATAATACAAAGTGATAATAGTGAGATAAGCTTCAACTTACTTATTTAATGTAGCACAGAGTATACATGATTTGTTGATATTTCTTGTGAATGAAAGTTATTGTATAGATTAAATCCTCAAAACAAAATTTTTAAAAATTATAATTAAAACACTAGTTATAGCGGATTGACAAAAACAGTCAAATCGGGTCACAAGGTTCAAAGGGTCATTCCATTGTAAAAAATTTACAAACATGCTCAGACTTAAAAAATTCATTTCATCAATATTAAACTACTAAATGTAGAAAGTTGATTCTGGTTTCAATTTTTTTTTGAAGTTTGCTCTATAGAGCAACAGTAATATTTATTTTTAAAAATTGGAATTTTTTTTTTTTACTAAAGTACCAAGTTTTTTTAATGTCTAATCAAAATGATGAACTGTCACTACCTGAGCCTCTCATTAGAGAAACATGAGTGTCTTAATAACTGACAATGTAAGATGTCCAAGTTGTGATATTGAGTTAAATTCAGTATGAAAGTTTTGTTTTTATATTAAATACTTCCTAACTGCTTTTAATCACTGTGCCATTCAAGTCATAAAGAAAATTTGGCGGCAAGTGTATCAACCATAAAGGAAGTCTGCAAAAACTATGTGTCTCTTATGCCCCCTCCATCCTTGGTCTTGTCCACACTTGTCTGCATGTGGCTTACCCCTGAGTTTGTGGACGTCAACATACAGAATATTGCAGTGCAAATTGCCATGAAGTTTAATAACTATTTTATTGAGTAATAAAGAGTTACTAGACAGCTTGCTCCTCTGCAGACATGCATATTCTGTCCATCCCTGAGACACGCACTAAGACATATGGTGAACGATCTTTCTCTTTCTGCGCCCCAAAACAATGATCACAAATTCTCTGTCACTACACATCTGCAATATACCAACCACACATGCCCTCAAAACACATCTCTTTAAACTCTACTACCCTGACTGATTCCCCCCTCTGACCGATAAATGACACTGCTGGCTGCAGTCCATGGCTTGACATGTAAAAGTTCTGGGGTGGATGGGGGGAATAAACATTTGTTTTTTTGTTATACAGCTGTTCTTTAATACATAAGTGTATTTTATTTTAATGTCACAATCATGTCTCTTTTGCTAATATGTTTATGTACAGGGGGGTGAGCCCAGCCCTTGTCTGGGGTACTGTGCTATATAAGACCACTAATAATGATAATAATTATAGATTTAAACTTCAAAAAAAGTGTAAGTGTGATAATATAAATAATTTGATTAAAGTTAACCAGACCTGAAAATTAGAGAACATTTTTTTATAAGCCCTAACTTGCCTTGTTTACATCTGTTGATAAACATAAATTGCAAGCAAATACAGCCTTAGCCTCAGATCCATGATCATGGCATGTTTCTGATTAAAAATAATAATTTCCTTTTTCGTTTGGTCTCAGATGTTAGAATTTATTAAGAATTTTTTCTCTATGCATCCATCTAGGCTTTGATCAGATGCGCAAATTTAATGGTTGTGTAAATGCAAATTTTTTTAAAACTAAGTAACACTACATCACTTACTCGTTGCTCAAAAGGGTGTTAAATGTTTGAAGGGTCATTCTGTACATGTTCAGTTTTTATATCTTCAATTAAGGTCCATTTCGTATATTTGTGCATTAAATGGTGACACAAAAGTATTATTAAAACATACATTATGTTAAGTTTTACATGATTTCAAATATTGCAGTATTTTTTTAGAATATATTCAGTTTAAATCAAGTGCTTACTGATTTTATTATTTTTTTTAAAGAAGGGGTAAAATCAGATTCAAACTCTTCTTAATTCTGGAAATTTTTTTTTATTCTTTGATTTTTTAGACTTTGTTTCCTTTGCTATTTTAAGATTATTACTTCATTATTTTCCTTTTTTAAGTTATTAAATTTGTTTCAATTTATTCACTGTTAAAACTTTGTTGTTTTTTTCCCCAGGCCTTTCCACTGCACCTTCCGCTGCAATATCATTTCTATTAAGCATTTTAGTGTTTGCTGTGATGCAGATATTTAAAAGTGACTTAGGATCCAAAGAGTACTTTACGGTGGCTGGAGGATTTATTGGCTCAATATTGTTCATCACTTTGCTAACTGTATCCTTTCATGGAATTTCATGATAAATTTCATTACAATGAATTGATTTACTAAATAATAATAACATTACACAAAGTAAGGTATATAATAAACATTTGTATTTATTTTTATTTAATTTTATTCACAATTTGTGGATGAGTAATAGTACCTCATATTTGAGCTGAGAAATGGAATCATCCAACAGCAATCAGTATTTTACCGTTGTTGTTAATTCCTAGTTATTGTAATATTACAAATATTGTGTGCTTACAACTTTTACAGCCTGAAGTAGGTTAGAAGTAATGTATGACCTTAAAAACAAAAGGCCAGCCTATGTCAGGGGTGAGGCAGGAGATGGGCTAATAATACCCAATACCTGTGGCTGCTTTAAGGAATGAAAGAGATAATTTGTGTTTTTGTTTTTATTATTATTATTATTATTATTGTTAGTTCCTAAAAAGATCACGTTAAAAATAGTTGAACATTCTCAGTTGTTATTAAAATAATGTTTCAGAATTTAGAATTTTCCTTCATTTGATTCTAGTTCACTAGCAATGTTGAAACACTAGCTTTTGGAAAGGGCTTCCAGACTAAACTTTTTCCTGAAGGTAAAAAAACAAACTATTCATTTGAATTAACTAATATACATTTTTGTTTTATTGACAATTATTTTGCCATTTAGCATCTTAATTTTTTTTAATCTAATTTAAATTTCATCATCCAGTTAACATGTGACATAACATTAATTCCACCTAATGCACCATAATACTTTTAAAAAATTTACAACTTCATAATTTTTTAAATTTTATTTTTTTCCCCAGTTATTATTTGTTTATTCCTTGCAATGTTTGCTTCGGCTTTAGTTCACAGAGTCTGTGTAACAACCTGGTAAGTACGCTATATTTATTATAACAGTACACACAAATCTATGTATAAAAACTCTTCCTTAATTTATAGACTGTATCATCTTACAAGAAGATTTAAAGGTGATCAAGTTAATGGATGCAAAAAATAATATTTTTTTTATATCCTTTCAATCCTGTTGCATCTCAAACATTTTAAAATTCCCTTTTAAATTATCCTGACAACGGTAACATTTATATCAAACAAAATATCATAGTAATTATTAAATCTGTTCAATGTATTAATGTTATTAGGTATTTAATGTCTTCTGTACAAATTGGAAAATCTGAAAAATCTGAATTATGTGTTAAGAGAGGGATGGTGGTGCTATATGTGAGCAATATGTAAGATTGTATTACATTCATGTTTTTTTGCCTGTTTGTCTAGATAAACTCCACTCCCATTATTACATTCAAAGAATAAATCACCCCATTTAATTTTTAATGTGGAAAATAATTTTTACAAAGTGATTTTACAAAGCAATGGACCATTAATACAAATTACCTTTTCTTAATTTTTGTTGAATGAAAACGGAAATAAAATTTAATTGGAGTAAAAAGTTTGAATTTGAAGCTAAATTAGGACCATAAAGCAAAATAATACCTGTGAAAGAATATAATTAACTGATATGTTAAATAATAATCTGACATTCAAAGATATAAAATGATGCATTAATTAATGTATATTTTCAAATATTTAACTTCTCAAGTATAATTCTGAAAAAATATTTAAATGAACTACGGGAGTTCAACTAAAAATAACATGCATTAGGTCAACAATGGGTTGGTTTTAAGGACCAGACCTAAATATAATCTGATTAAAAAGTACCTTTTTTTGGGTCAAACCAGTTATAAAGAGGTAAAGAAAATTTGCTAAATAATTGTTGCATAATTATTTTTCAGTGAATTAATCATGATTTAAAAAACATATTTTTCTGTTTTCCTCTATTGCACCATTTTTTACACTCATGTAGACACTTAGGCCCAAGACCTGTGGGTCTCAAACTTCTTAATCCAGTGGCTCTTTGATACAGTTCCTCATGTTGTGGTGACCCCCCAACCATAAAATTATTTTCATTGCTACTTTATAAATATGTGTTTTCCGACTGTCTTTTTTTTTTACGCTGATGTAAGGGTCTTTTCAGCCCGAAAAGGGTTGAGAACCGCTGCTCTAGACACATGCATAGCTATGTTATAACTTTTATCTATCTGTTCTTTTCCAGCTTAATATTTTCTCTGGTTGCTCTATATTATATCAATCGCATTTCTCAAAATCTTTATGGACCCCAAGTGACAGTGGCTGCCACAAGTTCAACCAAGAAAAGAAAGTAGTTTTAGCATGTTTAGATTTGTATATCCCTTAGAAACATCAAGGCTCAAATTAAATGCTAGGCCAAAAAAACTTAATTACTTAAAATTGCTGTTGTTGGAATATTGTTTGATACTAATTATCAGTAACAAAAATAATGTTGCAATGGAATCCTTTCTGAGCCTAGAAGCTGAACTGTTTTTTTTTCATAGAATTTGAAAAGAAAAAACAATCATCAAATAAGATTTATGGTAGCTGACAATACTTTTAAAAAATATATTGAAATATTTTGACATGGCTGTATGTTTTGATGGCTGGCACAAAAATGTCATGTTGACCCAGCAGTTGGACTTAAACTTGTCATACTGGTAAATTAATGACATAACACAACTGAACTTTATATCCTGGTATGAATGTCAAGGTATAGACAATGAACCAAAGGACCTCAGTACTGGTTGAGTCTATTGAAGATTGGGTCTTTGTAAAATTTTATTCATAGCTACCTGTAGAGATTTGGAATAGATAATGTATTCATTTACATTTAGTTATCTCTTCTCCTTATTTGCGAGTTAAAGATTAATCTTAAAGTTTTCAAATCCAGTGTAAAATAACTTGATGTAGTGGTTAATGAATGAATTGCATGAAAAATGTTAATTAGTTCTTTTCCTTTATGTTTTTAAGGGATAATGTTTATTTAAAAGGTTTAAGTAATGACACAAGTTGTTTGAATTCATCTATTGAAGAATAGTAATAATTATGTCATATGACACATGTATAATTTTAAGATCTTTTGTTTTTATGACATTAATTATACTTAGAATTTTACTTGATGGTTCAAGGTGCTTTATCCTTCATATTTCATCTGTGTTTCACATTCAGTCAAATACAAAATTAATGCGCCAAGTTTTATATTAAAAAAAAATGTATTTTATTTGGCTGCATTTTGTGCTTAATTTGTGTTTATTACTTTGTCAAATTCAATATTTAGGGATAAAATCTGCTGAAATAAATTGTAAGGAAAAAATTGTTTTAAAGTTTTGTTGTGGTTTTATTGTAATGTATTGAATTATAGCGTGTTGATCACGGAAGTCTGACATGACTTTTCAATTTAGGCTGGGCCAGATTGAGACCAACATAATAGCCTATAGCTGTCTTACGTTTATATCCTTGATGGCAGAAAATAAATATAGGATTATAACTTATAAGGGGCTGTCCATTAATGACATCAACAAAATAGGGGGTGACGGGTGGAAGTTACTGGGACTATGTGCTATTGCTAAAGAGGAACATTTGGTTTTTCGATAAAAAGATGAAACAAAAAAACTAACACTTAATTTGCTACGGTACCGGTAACAGTAATATTTAGACCTTATCACGTCTTTAATAACTTATGCAAAATAAAATTGATTCTAGTCATAGTCATAGATTCTAATTGTTACAAATTTAAACATTTGTCTCAGAAGTTTTTAAAACTGTTTTAAATTTGTTGTTCTCTGCCTATTTCTCTCTATATCTTAAGAATAATTTTTTTTAAAAAAGATATATGATTTTATTGATTTTATTGATTTTATTTTCTTGTGGAAAGGGGGGGGGTGTTGTTCAACAGTTGTTGACAGTTAATTAGGGGGGTCCTTAAAAATTTGACGGTTGTTGACAAGGGCAGGGAGATCAAGACGTTCCCAAGGTTTGTTGACATAATTAATGGGCGGCACCTAAGGGGGGATTAAGTTGTTTGGACGCAGTCAGCCGTGTCCTACCCTTGATATTAAAGTATTAAAGGGGCTGTGCATTAACCAAGGGGCACTTGGCCTGTTTCCCTTTTGGTACTGGGGGGGGGGGG
>CAXITT010000292.1:182764-195023 GCA_964033795.1 Lymnaea stagnalis
CCCCCCCGGCAATTTCTGAAATAATCACTGCTTCCATCTTCTCACCAATGTCGGTATCGGTACTAATATGTTTGCGTCGACTCTTCTTCCAAACTCCATCACGCATTTTGTGTAACTTTAACTTAAGTAGCTTCCTGCACATTAGTTTGAAAATGTTATCTCAATGCCGTACTAATATTAAAATTAAATGTAATTGCCTTTGAGTAGGTTTCAGCCTGAGAATGTCCACACAAAAACAACAACAAACAAACAAAAAAAGGAAGATAATAACTGTCATATATTGTGCTAAGTTGCTGATCTCCCAGGTGACTGATTATTGGGCGCCCGCACTAGGGTTCAAGGTGGGTCACATGTCCACCCCCGACCTGGAAATAATAAATTCATATTGAACTATTAATTTTTCCACTTTTCCCCTCTAAATATAAAATAATGTATACAAAATTAAATATGATCGTTTTACATGACACAAATGACCGCGGTTGAGAAGGAAACGATGAGCATAGGTACTGGACAAATGTACAATAGATGAGGGAGTAGTTTGAGCATAGGTACTGGACAAATGTACAATAGATGAGGGAGTAGTTAGCCTGACATCGGCAGAGTTTATTGTAGTACCGGTACAGGGAAGACATGATAGCTTGGGAGGCAGGGAGACACCTGGTGGACAGTGTGGGAACGGGTATCACGAACGAGTTCGAGTAATGAGTTTTTGTAGTTAGCTGGTACAAGTGGAATGTTCACGAAGACCATGAGTAGCTTTAGATAAGTGTCAGTGATAAAAAAACAACAACTCAACGTGATCGCTGCTAATCAGCTGGTAAAGACATGAAATAGGCGTCGGGGGTGAGGTGGGGGGGGGGGGGGGAGTAAAGGATCTGGCCGGGAGAATTGTTGTCTTTATTCAGCCCCGGCGTTCAGGGGTGGAGCCCTGTGCTCGCGTACAGGGCGCCGTGGCCATAGGGGCGCCTAGGGGGAAAGGCAGGGAAAGGGGGGGGGGGGGGGGGGGGGGGGGGGGGGAGAGTAAAGGATCTGGCCAGGAGAATTGTTGTCTTTATTCAGACCCGGCGTTCAGGGTGTGAGACCTGTGCTCTCGTACAGGGCGCCGTGGCCATAGGGGCGCCTAGTAAATATGTAAATGCCCTTAGCTTATTGTAGTGAAGAGTGAACCTCGAGTCCGGGGGTCGAGAAACGGTATTCTAACTTTGCGTACAATGAGTTTTCATCCAATGAGTTTTCATACAATGAGTTTTCATACATTGAGTTTTCATCCAATGAGTTTTCATCCAATGAGTTTTCATCCAATGAGTTTTCATACAATGAGTTTTCATACAATGAGTTTTCATACATTGAGTTTTCATCGAATGAGTTTTCATACAATGAGTTTTCATACAATGAGTTTTCATCCAATGAGTTTTCATACAATGAGTTTTCATACATTGAGTTTTCATCCAATGAGTTTTCATCCAATGAGTTTTCATCCAATGAGTTTTCATACATTGAGTTTTCATACAATGAGTTTTCATCCAATGAGTTTTCATACAATGAGTTTTCATACAATGAGTTTTCATACATTGAGTTTTCATACAATGAGTTTTCATACAATGAGTTTTCATACATTGAGTTTTCATCCAATGAGTTTTCATACAATGAGTTTTCATACAATGAGTTTTCATACATTGAGTTTTCATACAATGAGTTTTCATCGAATGAGTTTTCATACAATGAGTTTTCATCCAATGAGTTTTCATCCAATGAGTTTTCATCCAATGAGTTTCCATACAATGAGTTTTCTTACAATGAGTTTTCATACAATGAGTTTTCATACATTGAGTTTTCATACAATGAGTTTTCATACAATGAGTTTTCATCCAATGAGTTTTCATCCAATGAGTTTTCATACAATGAGTTTTCATACAATGAGTTTTCATACAATGAGTTTTCATCCAATGAGTTTTCATCCAATGAGTTTTCATCCAATGAGTTTTCATACATTGAGTTTTCATACAATGAGTTTTCATACAATGAGTTTTCATACATTGAGTTTTCATACAATGAGTTTTCATACAATGAGTTTTCATACAATGAGTTTTCATCCAATGAGTTTTCATCCAATGAGTTTTCATACATTGAGTTTTCATACAATGAGTTTTCATCCAATGAGTTTTCATACAATGAGTTTTCATACAATGAGTTTTCATACATTGAGAGGGGGGGGGGGGGGGGAAGCTGGTTTGGAAATGGAACAAAGAACCGTAGAAAAACTAAACAGTCTAAATTAATTTGCAAGTTAAATGCGTATGGTTAGCTACATGTATAGCATCACAACACGTGCTCCACAGCCTGCGGAGAAAGAGCGGAGCCATACAAAGACAGGGAAGAGGGCGCCGAACGGGTGCTTCGCACAGGGAAAAAGTTTAACCAAGGCTTAACTTTGGCGCCCCTTATAAGTATAATCATTAAAGGGAAAAAAAATAGTTATTCCGTAATGAGTTTATTACCTATGTTTGTTTTTTTTTTAAACAAACCATGAACTGTTCACTGTTTGAATAAACAGCATTATTAAAAACAACTCAATACCGAATAACTAGGTTTTTTTTCATTTAAGGATTATACTTATAATGGGCGCCAAAGTTAACTTTGCACAGGGCGCCAGCAACCGTCGGACCGGCCCTGCTTTATTGAGGTAGCTACTCAAGGACCGTGGGACGCGTGTCTAGTAGAGTTTATAGTCACACAACTGGAGATATAAAGGAACAGCTTTTCGAGGCAAGGGTAGTAGATTTAAAGATTCGTGGACTGTGATTCTGAAGTGATGGACGCATGGGGTACTGGTCGTAGTCATAAGGTAAACCCATGGATAGGCGGATTGGTGAGTCCCAGAAAAATGAATATGGATAACAAGGACGGACCTGCACGTGAGCAGCCGCACACGTTATGTGCCAGGTGGGCTGAGAAGCCGGCTAAACTATATAACAAAAGAAGTCATTAGATGATTATGAGTGTAAGTGTAAGACATATTGTAACCTAACAACTGTGTCCTCATCAACGACCCTGATAAGTGAGGACCAAAAATTTGACGATTAAATTAAAGGTAGTGACCTGCCCATTTCACACTCGCAGGAAGCTAATGCCAGCGGTTCTCAGAGCTGCGAGTCAGTACTATCGGCATCACTCAAA
Organism: Lymnaea stagnalis; assembly: GCA_964033795.1. Classification (NCBI taxonomy): domain Eukaryota; kingdom Metazoa; phylum Mollusca; class Gastropoda; family Lymnaeidae; genus Lymnaea; species Lymnaea stagnalis. Next base: position 185,942 of record CAXITT010000292.1, read on the forward strand.
TTTGACACTGAAATAGCAACACATAATAATTTTGGCTGTGATATGGCTATCTATGATTTTGATTTGGGTCGATACATTCAGACAACATGTCAACCGTCAGATGTTTTAAAATATCGTTTTACTCACAAAAAGACATGGTTTACCCATCAGATTCCGGCGCACATTTTGCATGTTCCAATTTCGCTGAGTGATACATGGGTGAAGAGACAACGCTAACATAACGACTTGAGTTATCTTTTTATGATACAGACTGACACACACACAATCCAACTCACAATATACCCCAACCTCTCCTTCTTCGTATCTATACCCCACCCCACACATACCCTTTCATGTGCTTCTTACACACATTCTCTGCAAACCTCTTCACGCTACCTCTGTTCAAATCTACCCCCCCCCCTAATATTCATATGCTGAGTACCTAATTGGCATCGGTCATCTGCTCATTCTTCCAATCCCACCTCCTACCTCTCCCGTAGATCCCGAGTCTGTGTACTTAGCAACCCTATAATTCCATTACCCCTTTACTGTTCTCACACCCCTTGCTTTCCCAGCTACCATCTCCACCTCTGAAAACGCCCCGACTGTGACTCGCTTGCCACTTAATTTATGCGCGTAGCATCCCGAAAAGTTCTTTCAAATCCCTTCCTACAAAGAGAGACGGGTCACGCCTACTACACTTGGCAACACGAACTAAAGCATAGCCTTCGACAGTGCAAGGCTCCTGTATAGACATATGCATAAAGTGACATTGATAACAAGGGATGGAGCCATCCGATACCAAACAACCAAACAAAAATAGTTTTTAAAGAAAGCATTAGGCTTATTGATTGGAGACACGAATCAAACATTATTTAACAAGTTTTTGAGTGGCAGATGCAGACTCGAAACAGCTGCTTGTAAAAATGAAGTATTCCATTAGTAAGAGTTATGCATCATCCACAAATAACAAAATGGAAGATTAAAAAAAAAAAAAAAAAAAAAAAAAAAAAAAAAAAAAAAAAAAAAAAAAAAATTTACACTATCGATAGTTAACCATCCAAAGTTAACCATAGACCCTATAAATTATAAATGTTCAGAAATGTTTGCACTACATTTTTCAATATAAACATTGCGTTATCGTCATAAATATGTGCCCACACTCATTTCTCGCCAATGAACTCTATCTTTGGAACAATGGGAAAAAATCCTTAGTTTCTAAGACAATCTTATCCCCTTTATCCCTCTTATCAGGCTCATTCAGTTTTGGGGTATGACTATACTTAAGTAAATATTTCCGAACGGTGTCTCAACGCCCTTGAACTTTACTTTCTTTATTTGGTATAATACAGAATTATTTATTTTAAAAGAAAATCTAAAGCCTCGTTTTTTTTATGAATGTGACATCATGGTTTTGAAGATATAATACTCAACATAAACATATACAACATAAACATATACAACATAAACATATACAACATAAACATATACAATATAAACATATACAATATAAACATATTCAACATAAACAAATACAACATAACATATACAACATAAGCATATACAACATAAGCATATACAACATAAACATATACAACATAAACATATACAACATAAACATATACAACATAAACATATACAACATAAACATATACAACATAAACATATACAACATAAACATATACAACATAAACATATACAACATAAACATATACAACATAAACATATACAACATAAACATATACAACATAAACATATACAACATAAACATATACAACATAAACATATACAACATAAACATATACAACATAAACATATACAACATAAACATATACAACATAAACATATACAACATAAACATATACAACATAAACATATACAACATAAACATATACAACATAAACATATACAGACCACACTTTCCTCCCCCTGAAATATGTTTTGTAATCAAAATACATTATTTTATTAGTTTAAAAAAAAAATATATATATATACTCCAATTTCCGGTGTGTAAAATATTTTGGATTGGAGATACTCCCGAACTTATAAAATACGCCCCCTTAACCCCCCTCCCCCCTCCCAAAGCCGCACGTATCTTGTGATGCCTGGGTGATGCCGGGGTGATGCCCGGGTGATGCCTGGGTGATGCCCGGGTGATGCCTGAGTGATGCTAGGGTTATGCCTAGGGGATGCCGGGTGATGCCCGGGTGATGCCCGGGTGATGCCTGGGTGATGCCCGGGTGATGCCCGGGTGATGCCTAGGTGATGCCTGGGTGATGCCTGGGAGCAAAATTTAAAATAAAATCGCAACCCAATTCTCCAAAAAAAAAAATAATAATAAAAGTTTTTAATAAACCATTATAAAAGCACCCTCGGGGTGGTAACCCCATAGGAATGCCGCGGCACACTTTATGCACCGCCCCTTAACTATAAAAACACCTGATGTCCCACTACTCTTTTACCTCGCAATGTACGGTACCATATTTGCTATAGAAATATTTCAGAGCGTATTTCCTAGAAACTAAGTATATTTATGTACAAATTATGCGGTAATTATCCTGATACTCTTATAGTCTTTAATTAAGCTAGATGTCACCTATAAATCTTTGAAATCCATTTCTTATTATTATCTTTTAGAAGGCGATAAAACTATCACCTCAACGTTTCGTTATTACCATCAGTTGCTCTGATATCACACCAGTAATATATATTATTATCTTAGTGACTTGCTTAAGTCCGCCGTGCGTAATTTGTGACATACCCGGTACTTATTTTTACAGCTCAACCAAACATCTTCTCTACAGCCCCTTGCTACGTCACTATCCCAGACACTAAATATCCTATAATCTGTAAACATCCTGTGAAATGTAACTGGATTTGTTAAGTAAAACCTGGATTAATTATTGAGCTTACGTCCAATACGTTTGTTTGTAACCTGTTTGTTTAATGTATTATAATGAAGGCGTGTGGCTGAATGCGTTCACTTGACATGGTCTGTGTGTTGATGTGTCATCAAAGACATACTCACAAGACAACCCATTCCATGGTTTAATGATAGCATCAGCATGAAGACAAACAAGTGGGGGCGGACTCTTGAAAAACTTGAACAAGGAAAGAGTGTATTATATCAATGAGCTCTCACAACCTGTTGTGTTATTGTTGCTGTTGTTGGTTCCTACATACTAAAAATAAAAAAAATAAAAACTGTACTAAAAATGAAAAGGGTGTACAACCAAAGAGGAATAGTGTTGTTTGAGAATAGACTTCACTGACCAAGAAGGATTCGTGTTGAAGGATTTAAAAGATAAAATGTATTTAAAGGGATTTTTAAAATACTTTACGATTATCTTTGACAGAGGTAGCTAGATGCTGGGGCAGCTGGATGTTGGGGCAGCTAGATGTCGGGGCAGCTAGATGTTGGGGTAGCCAGATGTTGAGGCAGCTAGATGTTGGGGCAGTTAGAGGTTGGGTCATCTAGTTGTAGAGGTAGCTAGATGTAGAGGTAGCTAGATGTTGAGTTAGCTAGATCTAGAGGTAGCTAGATGTTGAGGCAGCTAGGTGTACAGATTTAGCTAGATTTGTTTTGAATTAGCTAGATGTTGAGGTAGCTAGATTTTGTGTTGAATTAACTAGATTTGAGGTAGCTAGATCTTGACTTAGCTAGATGTTGAGGTAGCTAGAGGTTGTGTTGAATTAGCTAGATGTTGAGGTAGCTAGATATTGACTTAGCTAGATGTTGAGGTAGCTAGATCTTGACTTAGCTAGATGTTGAGGTAGCTAGATGTGTTGAATTAGCTAGATGCTGAGGTAGCTAGATCTTGACTTAGCTAGATGTTGAGGTAGCTAGATGTTGTGTTGAATTAGCTAGATGTTGAGTAAGCTAGATGTTGAGGCAGCTAGGTGTAGAGATTTAACTAGATGTTGTTTTGGATTAGCTAGCTGTTGAGGTACCTAGATCTTGACTTTGCTAGCTGTTGAGGTTGCTAGATCTCGACTTAGCTAGATGTTGAGGTAGCTAGATGCTGTGTTGAATTAGCTAGATGTTGAGGTAGCTAGATGTTGACATAGCTAGATGTTGAGGTAGCTAGATCTTGACTTAGCTAGATGTTGAGGTAGCTAGATGCTGTGTTGAATTAGCTAGATGTTGAGGTAGCTAGATCTTGACTTAGCTAGATGTTGAGGTAGCTAGATCTTGACTTAGCTAGATGTTGAGGTATCTAGATGTTGACTTATCAATACCATCTAACTTGGTCCCGTTGGTGGGGGTCATCGATGTTTTTATAAAGACCAAATAGCTACGTAACAACATTTTCAAAATGTCCCTATTCATCATTCTCAGCGTTATTTGTAATTATACCCGATAACCCCGTGAGGCCTCCCCTGTACGAGCGACAGCAAGAAGGAGAAGATAGCATCCGATTTTATGTTCCCAAATGATTGCTCTGCTCATCTGATTAACATAAATTACCGCTTCCTGTTAGCAATAGAAATTGCAGGTACATCTGTGATGTAGTCCGCCATACCAGGTACATATCTATTAAAATATCCTTACAAATTAATTCAACTTTCCATAAACTTTTTAGAACATAACACCCGAGAACCATAAACTAAAGTTATGGATGATCTTTCTAAAGGTGATTATTTTAACAATGAATTACTCACGTCGAAGGGATCACATTCAATGACGTAAAAAATAGGTGTACATCACCATGCCAACAGTAAACAACAGTGGTCCATAAGAAATCAGTATGCAGCCATTGATGACGTAGCTCATTTTGGCTGCCCTCGTGGTTTTCATGGAGCAGATCCTCTGCGTGGCGGACTGATGGAATATGTTTCCAAACCTGAAAACAAAATTTGATTGAAATGAATGTTTAGAACACAGGTTCCCATCCTACTTGGGTTGCGACCCCATTTTATAGACGCTAATTGAACCGAAAAGTTATTAAAATACTACTAAACAAAACGTCAGTTCTCTCTCTCGATGGCAAGGTGATAAGACACTCTGCCATGTGATGCGATAGACCACCTACAAGGTGAACTGATAAGACACCTACTAGATGAATTGATAAGCCATTTATTAGGTGAAATGTTAAGACACCTACCAGATAAAGTGATAAGACACCTACAAGGTGAAGGGATAAGACACCTACAATGGGAAGAGATAAGCCCCCTACCAGGGAAAGTGATGAGCCACTTACAAGGTGAAGAGATAAGCCACCTACAAGGTGAAGAGATAAGCCACCTGCAAGGGAAGAGATAAGCCACCTGCCAGGGGAAGAGATAAGCCACCTACCAGGGGAAGAGATAAGCCACCTGCCAGGGGAAGAGATAAGCCACCTACCAGGGGAAGAGATAAGCCACCTACCAGGTGAAGAGATAAGCTACGTGCCAGGGGAAGAGATAAGCCACCTACCAGGGGAAGAGATAAGCCACCTACAAGGGGAAGAGATAAGCCACCTACAAGGGGAAGTGATAAGACACCTAATCTCTCTCTCTATATATATATATATAATTCGCCAGCAAAGGTCAAACACCACCACCACGCAGGTTACATAGAATGTGGTTAAATAATGAGTTCACTAGCGCGCAAAATATAATTCCCGATAACTACGCTAAATGATATATATATATTTAATAACGCAATTGCGTTTGGTGCGTAATATTTTCTTTTCGGAAATGAAATCGTCTCAATTTAAGTATTGCGTAAAAAATATTCGGTTTAAAAGTGGTTGGGACATGAGAATATTAATATATTTCATGGGCGTGAAATAAAAAGTGTGCAGTGACGTATCATGGGGGAAGGGATGAAGCAAATATTGGGATTCTTAAATGTGCGTTACTTGAGTTCATGTTTTGTCAAATAACTTTACTAGATGGGAAGTTCACGTACTGCTGTCGCCAATGTTTGGCGGGCTATATCTAGTTATATATATTATACATACTTAAAGGCAGAAAGAACGGTTCTTGAACTAAACCTCTAGTACTAATGTTAAGTGTCAAAGCAGCACTATCATTCAATTAGGATCTTAATCTGAAACTTAATTCAACTCTAAGGCATTAAGTGCATCTACATTGGTAAGGGTGTCAAGAGAAACTTCAGACCAGGAGATGATGTTTTTTTGTGTTTTTTTTTAACCAGGGATTCCACCACCATGCAAAACACTCGTGTTCGTTGTTGGCTGTCGTTGTAACACAACACTCATATTCACTGTTGGCTGTCGTTGTAACACAACACACATGTTCACTGTTGGCTGTCGTTGTAACACAACACTCATGTTCACTGTTGGCTGTTTTGTAGATAAAGAAACTGCAATGCTTTCATCACTTTAGTTATTATGATATTTAACAAAATAAATTTAGAATTTAAAAAGTTTTTTGGTACATAGTACAACGAAAAGATGAAACAAAATCTCAGTGCAAACGGATGAATCAACGTTGAGTGATAGTGAGGTCTTATTGATAAGTTATGTAAGATATTTTGATAAATGAGATTTCCTTGAAGATATGTTGTTATGTAATTTATTAGAAAGCACCATTACTGCCATAGATAGATATATAATAATAATAATAACTAGTGGTCTTTTATAGCGCGGTACCCTGGCCTAGGGTTGGGCTCACCGCGCTGTACATAAAAAATATTATCAAAAGAGACATAATCATGACATTAAAATAAAATACAATTATGAAGTAAAGAACAGCATGAACCCCAGGACTTTAACAAGGCAAACCATGGACGGCAGCCAATAAGATCATTTATCGGTCAGAGGAGGGGAAATCAGTCAATCAGTAATAAGCTAGAAAAATTACTTAGATGTCAATAATAACCAATGAAAACATAACATCATGTGCTGTAGGTGGTGCCCCTAATGTGATGGGCAAGAAAAATGGCCGCTTAACATTGAAGAAGTATGACCATCCAGAGATGCTTCTTGTGCAATGTGTTATGCATAGGAAAAACTTGGTGGCCTTAAATATTTCGTCGGATCATAACGAATAACTAAACTGATTAATCAAGTGTAGGCCACTATTCATGTAGGAGGAACGAAAGTCAGACCATAAGAACTAAACTGATTAATCAAGTGTAGGCCCCTATTCATGTAGGAGGAACGAAAGTCAGACCATAAGAACTAAACTGATTAATCAAGTGTAGGCCCCTATTCATGTAGGAGGAACGAAAGTCAGACCTTGTGAGACTTTGACTTCAGACTGAAGTAAGGAGGCTCTCGAAAGGAAACTACTTGGAGGAAGTAAAACTCTTGTTGATGAAAAGCGAAGATGTTTGGTTTCATTACATTTATTGAATTATGTTAGAAATATGTATGTAAAAAAAAAACCCGCTGCTAAAGCTATTCTTCTTCCACTTGCTTTACAATCAACAACAGGCACTGTGCAGCGTTTCTTTTGACCAGTAATAAAGATGTGTTTACTGTTACGGTTTTGGCGTACAATGTACGATTTTGAGATGTATACATTATATAAATATACTGTTTTTTTTTTTTTGCACTATTAAGATAATGTATTGAACGATTTAGTAATGATATTGTACGATTTTAAGAGTTTGAGGGTCAACAGGTCTGGAATATACAATAGAAAAGACGGGTTTAAAACGTGGCTTCGTTCGACAAAGACCGACGGAACGTCTTTTCAAGGTTGTATTTGCTAAGTGTACTTCGTTTGAGTGTGACCAGAAATAAGACAGTTACGCAGAAAGTAATGGAAATATTTGGAAAAGATAAGCTCCGACTTCAATTCCTTTTCAAGTATTGAAATTAAAGAATACAACCAAAAAATTGTGAGTCTATCACTATCCTAAGCTGTATGGTTTATATTATAAACTTACTCGTTAAGAAATGATTTATTTATTTTTATATTACTGTTTTATATTTGGTTAAAAAACCAAAACAAGTGTAATTAAAAAAAAAATGTACTCTTTATACATAGGCCTACGCCTTTTTAGCTTTCAATTATATGTTTAAATTATGAACAAATCCGAATTTTTGATAATGCCAATTCTGCCGACCCCGAGAACATTCCTGCGGGCGCCCATGCACGTAAAGTTTGTGACTGTGCTTAATGACTTGTACAGGAGATCAATGAGCTTTGAACAACCATATTTTGTGGATGAAGTGAACAAAGGCCAATAGAAAAAAAAAAGACATTCACTACCAGTCGTTGATGAGGATTTTATTTTCGTTCAATGATCTAGGTTAACATTTGATGGGGAAAAAAAACACAGAGATAAATCTAGTTAGATTTAACCTGTTAGACCGGCTATGTCCATCACTAGCATGGCATTTACTTCTAAAAATTAAAATAAAGAAATTTTGTTTCATTAAAATTAAAGTCATTTATTGGGTTATAATTTTAAGTGCATTTCTGACGGTTGTTGTAGCGGTGGTCGTAGCGGTGGTTGTAGCGGTGGTTGTAGCTGTGGTTGTAGCGGTTGTTGTAGCGGTGGTTGTAGCAGTGGTTGTAGCGGTGGTTGTGGTGGTGGTTGTGGAAATGGTTGTAGTGGTCGTTGTAGCAGTGGTTGTGGGTGGGGTTTTAGCGTTTGTTGTAGCGGTGGTTGTGGAGGTGGTTGCAGCGGTGGTTGTAGCGGTGGATGTAGCGGTAGTTTTGGCGGTGGTTGTGGTGGGGTTTGTAGCGTTGGATGTAGCGGTGGTTGTAGTGGTGGTTTTAGTTGTGCTTATATTGGTGCTTGTAGCGGTGATTGTGGTGTTGATTGTGGCGGTGGTTGTAGCGGTGATTGTGGTGATGGTTGTAGCGGTGGTTGAAGCGGTGATTGTAGTGGTGATTGTGGCGGTGGTTGTAGCGGTGGTTGTAGTGGTGGTTTTAGCGGTGGTTGTGGAGGTGGTTGTAGCTGTTATTGTTTCGGTGATTGTAGCGGTGGTTGTAGCGTTGGATGTAGCGGTGATTGTGGTGGTGGTTGTAGCGGTGGTTGTAGCGGTGGTTGTAGCGATGGTTGTAGCGGTGATTGTGGTGGTGGTTGTAGCGGTGGCTGTAGCGGTGGTTGTAGCGGTGGTTGTAGCGGTGGTTGTAGCGGTGGTTGTGGGGGTGGTTGTAGCGGTGGTTGTGGCGGTGGGTGTAGCGGTGGGTGTAG